>LOEQ01000785.1:124197-134389 GCA_001685075.1 Bramus lutescens | reverse complement strand
CACACTGCGGCTCCACTGCTTACACGGTAACTCCCCCAGTGTACCCAAGCCTCATCTGTTCCACCTGTACCTCCCCTGTCCACGAACCAGGGCCCACACCTGTCCCCACACCCGCTGAGCTCAGTCATCCCTTTTGGCCACAGCATGGGCCTTGCCTCCCCAGGGCTGAGGATCGGGGCTGCAGGGCTGCAAACTAACCCATAGGGTAGGACCACAGCTCAGTGGCACAGCACTTGACTACCACGTGTAAGGTCCTAGATTTGATTATCAGTGCTATGCAAAGTTGAAAAAAATGAAGGAAAAAAAACCCGGGATTTCTGAAGTAAACACACTGAGATTTTTTTTTTTCCATTTAGAGGGGTCTTTGTCTCCCAAGGAGCCTTGAAAGCTGAAACAGGATCTTCAGGGATGACAGAGGCAAAGGGATAAGCAATCCAGCCTGCAGGAGCAGCGTTCCATCTATTCTTTGCAGACAGCTGCCCTCGGCCCTTTCTAGGGGCTGGGTCTGTGCTGCCAACTCAACCTCGGTGAAGCAGAGCAGGTTGGAACACTAGAATGGGGAGTCTGCCATTCCAACTTGAAGTAAAATTTGCACAGCTCCAAAAGAGAAAAAAAATCCTTAGATCAAGACCAAAGAAGAACCCATATTACTCAGGGACAGCATCTTTTGCCATATGCCATCAGAGGCCAAGAGTTCCCAGGACAAGTGGCCATCAAATGGGGCCATGAGATCACAAACTCTCAAGGTGGAGGAAGTGATGACACATGCCAGTCCCACACTCCGCCCTGCCTGATGATCATCATGCACACATGGTATGGGTCACTGGCAGGGGACTTCAAGGCTTTCCCTGAAGCCAGCCCTCAGGAGACTTCAGGGTTCACAAGCCATTTCAAGGGTAGTTCCTTTTGGTCCTTTGTTACCTCATTCTGAGCTCCAGTCAGAGCTGGATTCTATCTTGCTGAGAGACCCCAGGCAAGCCCAAGCCTCTCTGAGCTGTAAGCACTTCATCAAAGTGAAAACCAGAACACTAGCCTGAGTCCAACAGCACCTTCTGGTCTTCTGCAGTGTGACTTCAGGCAAGGCCACAAACACACTGTGGCTTCTTCCTTGCTCTTTGATCACCCACTTGACTGGACACCCATACAATAGGACCTGTCAACCTCCAGTACCATGTCACTGGCACATGAGGAGCGACTGGGCGGTTAAACTTCCTGTTCCATCCCTCAAACATCCTGAAGGGATCCACAACCAGCTGAGGCAGCACCACCTTCCGGACGGACCCACAGAGACCATATAACACAATAACAATTTCATTTTCCAGGAGCTGTGTTGAGGGTAGTCTGTCTCTCAGCAGTAGATGACTGATACAACTACCATCTGACATAGAGAGGGAACATGTCCTTGTGACATGTGCTGGGTGCATGTTTAGCAAAGGTCACTTTCTGCCCTAGGGCCAGTTTATGACAAACCCATGGGTCATCGCCACCTAAAGGCAAGCCATCCTGTCCACTAAAGAGAGCCTGAGGTAATCCAGCACCAGGAGTGGTTAAACACATACAAACTAAATGCCCAGATGCACCTTATGAAATCAAGAACACATACTTTCACCCACCCTCTTATATGTGAGAAAACTCAGACCTGCGCAGAATCACGGAGCAGTGTCTATGGCTTCATACTCTGTTGGTGGCTATGCCAAGACTTAAGGCACCTTGAGAATGAGGAAAACACAGGCTTCACAGGCTTCTCCCCATCCAAAGAGAACATGGTTCTGTAAGTTCTGCTATTCCAAGATAATGTTCAGAATGCTAAGAGTGTCCAGTTCTTGGATTTTTGCAGTCCTAGCCTGCCACGTTTCCTCAGCACAAAGATCCTCGGTTATTTGGTATTTAGCGATTTGGAGAGTCAAAAAAGCTCATCCACAACATTTCAAGTTCTCAAAGATTGGCTACATGACTACCCTCAGGCCCACTAGAGTCCCCATCCCAGGCTGACCTTCCTGGCTCCAAATCCATGTGCAGCCTTTGCCCAACTCCTTCTACCGAAACAAACCCACTGAGTGTCTTGTTCCACAGTACTCTGGCTGTGCTGGGTAAGGTGAGTAAATGATGCGAGGGCCAGTACACATGCAGGTGGGGTAGGCAGGGTCGGGTGGTGGGGGGCTCAGAGACAGTGGTTACCTGCAGCAGAAGCCGCTTGGGTTTCGGACCTCTCTTCCTATAACCTGATGCTCGGTCTCTCTCCTCCCTGGGAGTGCAAAGAAGGTGACAGAAGAAACAGAAACTGTGACATCTAAGAGACATCACCCCCCTCCATCATGTGCCTGGGTTGGGGGATACAGGCCATCCCACACTCCTCCCCCTTGCTCTGTGGAGCCATAACAGACATTCAGCTTCCAGGGCTCAGCCTTTAGTCTGAAAACACACAGGTCCTTGCTACAATCCGGGGCCACACAGGGCTCTACCGCCTATGCCACTGAGGACCCTGTAAGAATGGAGCTCTGCTCTCTACTCTCACTCAGAACCAGAACGGCCTTGAGTGTCCTGGGCACTAAGAACTATAGAAAGCTCCTTGGAAAGGGGAGTTTAACACAGCCATCCTATCTGGGATCTGTTGGAACCTGCAGAGAAAGGGCCCTGCCTCACCTAACTGGGTAAGGAAGGAGAAAGACTGACCTGCAGGGTGCCCTCCCAACAGACACCCTTAACCTATATGACACAACTCCAGATTCCACATGGCAGTGCCAAAAACATGGGGAAACCAGATCCTCTTGTCTGTCTCAGTTCACTCCACACATTCTCCTGCAGCCCTACCATGAAGACCTCACAGACAGCAGAAAGGTGGAGGAGGTGGGAGCTTGCTCATTCTCCATTAAGGTTGAATGAGACCTCTTCATCTGGGCTATCCATAAACCAGTCATCCCCAAATGTCTTAAACTGGTCATGGTGGGAACTACCACAGCCCTGCCAGGTGATGATCTCCTGATTCGAGGAACCGGCACCTGGCCTTGGCTCTTCCCACAGCTTTCTTTGCCACAATCTAAAACTTGGGCATGGTGCCACATGTCTACAATTCCTACACTTGGGAGGTAGCCAGGTCTATATAGTGAGTTTCAGACCAGCCAGGACTATATAGGGAGACCCTGTCTCAGGAAACTGAGACAATCCATAGGACTCTCTCAGTGACACAACCCTTTACACCAGTGCTTTTCAACCTTCCTAACGCTGCGACCCTTTAATACAGTTCCTCAGGTACTGACCCACAACCATAAAATTATTTCATTGTTACTTCATAACTGTAATTTTATTACTGTTATAAATGATAATTTAAATAGCTGTGTTTTTCAATGGCCTTAGACGACCCCTGTAAAATAGTTGACCACCAAAGGGGTCATGACCTACACATTGAGAAACACTGCTTTAGATCAGGATCTCACCAAGAAGCAGAGAGAGCAAAGAGAAACTGTGCGACAGGAACACCATCACTGACTTAACAGCAATGATGAAGGGCTGGAGAAATGACCCAGTAGTTAAGAGCACTGGCTGCTCTTGTAGAAAACTCAGATTCAGTTCCCAGCACCCACATGGCAGCTCACAGAATGTTTGATATGCCAGTTCCAGGGGATCTGACACCCTCTTCTGGTCTGCAGAGGCACTGCATGCACATAGTGCATATATATACTCAGGCATTCACACATGCACATAAAATCAAATAAATATTAAAAAGAACAACAGTCTTGTAAAAAACAAACAAACAAAAAACAAAACAAAAAGTAACAGTGATGACACATCCTTTGAATCTTTGAATGTGCTTCCAGAAGCCTTTGGGGAGAAGCAATAGTGTAGCAATGAGGGACTAATCAGATCATGCCCTCAATGTCCCAGCTCCTGTAGGCAAAGCTCCTGGACAAGCCTCCTAACTGCTCAGGGGGTTTAGATTCCAATAACAGCCTCATTCCTATGTCAAGAGATTACCATAGGAATCAAATAACAAAAACAGTTGTCAGTATGCTGGGTAGTGGTGGTGCATGACTCTAATCCCAGAACTTGGGAGGCAAAGACAGGTGGATCTGCGAGTTTAAGGCCAGCCTGGTCTACAGAGCGAGTTCCAGGACAGCCAGGACTGTTAAATAGAGAAACTCTGTCTTGAAAAACTGAAAACAAACAAACAAACAAACAAAACAGTTGTGAGAACCAGACACAGTAGCACACAGACTAAGTCCAGCAAGTAGGAGAAAGAAGAGGGTAGATCAGCCACAAGTCCAGGTAGGCCAGGGCTACCGTGAACTCTGTAAACACAGGCATGGTGGGGGAAGAGAACCAATGCAGGTCACCATTTAACCTCATACACGCACTATGGCACTCAGGTGCCCCCACCAAATGTAGTTTAAAAACGACAACAGGTATGCCACACTCTGGCCAAGGTGGGAGCAGGGAAGCCCATGGGAAGGTGGGATCATGACTGGAGGTCAAAGGTCAAGCCAGAAGGCTTCCTCACGTCCCTGGCTTTGCTTGGCCTCATCAGCCTTCCTTCTTTGACAGGGAGGGTCAGATGCTGCCATTCCCACATGGGATACATCTGTCAATGCTTCCGAATGAATCCTCAGCCTGGGACCAGGAAGCCACAGGAAGGCAAAGCTGGCAGATAGGGAGGATACAGGAATAGGTCTTAGATGCCCACCACCTTTCCCTGGCACACACAGCCCTAACCACCCAGCCCTCTTGCCCAGGGCTAAGCCACTGACTGGCTTCCTGAGATGTCTTGGAGTTAGCCTCCCAGAACAGGCAGGGCCCTTACTTCTCCTCGTAGGCCACGACAAGGCGGGGGTCCAGGATGTGCTCCTCTGGCTCCCATGTGCTGTACCTGGGGAGAAGAACAAAAGATCAGAGATGCTCGACCACCAGTGTCCCAGAGGCTGCAGCTGTGCTCTGTGCCACTCTACCACATAGCCTTGGCCTGCGCAGTTATGAGAGCCTTTGAAGTCACAACTCCATCCTACTGCAGACTCCATCTAGATCTATCATCCTCCTGAAGCTTAAGGATGCCTTTGGCCCTCATCCCACAGCCTGGCAGGGGCTCTGGGGCTAGCCTATTTGGTTCAAATCCCAGCTCTGACCCTCGCTGACTGTATAACCTTGAGCTACATACTCAGCAGCCCTGTGCTTCCATGTCCCTCTTTGTGAAGAATGCAAGGACTGACTAGAGGTCTCAGGGCTGTTCACAATAGTGACTGGCAGAGAGAAAGGGTTTTGCTATTTGTGTTTTTTATGTTGCTCGGCCTCAGCTCCAGCCGCAGCCATCAAGCAAGGCCTGCAGCCCCTTCAGCCCCTTCTCTCTGAGCCTGGCCCACAACAGATGTCTGGTAAACATCTAGTGATGACTGATATCTTTTCTTTCCCCCCAGAGACAGGTTTCTCAGTAGCTTTGGAGCCTGTCCTTGAACTCACGTGATAGATCAGACAGGCCTCAAACTCAGAGGTCCGCCTGTGTCTGGGATTAAAGGCGTGTGCTACCATCACTGCCTGGCAATGACCAATATCTTAAAAGAACAAAAAATAAAAATCTAAAGCAGTAAGTGGGAATACAAGTAGAAAAATCGCTGGGCAGTTGTGGCACACGCCTTTAATACCAGCACTCAGGAGGCAGAGGCAGGAGGATCTCTGTGAGTTTGAGGCCAGCCTGTTCTAAAGAATGAATGCCAGGATAGGCTCCCAAGCTACCTACATATAGAGAAACCCTGTCTCGAAAAAACAAATACAAAAAATAGATAGATAGATAGAGATAGATAGATAGATAGAGAGAGAGAGAGAGAGAGAGAGAGAGAGATAAATAGATATGCCTGGGTGTGCTAGTCTACATACTGAATTCCAAGCCAGCTAGAACTACATGGTGAGACTCAATCACTTAAAAAATAAATAAATAAATAAGTGGAGCTCAAACACACCACTCCTGGAGCATGCACTCAGAAGACTACTGCAGAGATACTTGTTCATCTGTGTTCATTTCTGCTCTCTTCATCATGGCTAGGGAATGAAATCAGCCTAGATGCTCATCAGGTAATAACCAGATAGTGAAATGTGGCACACACATGCAAGGGAACATTATTCAAATGTAAAGAAAAAAGAAAACACAGAATTCATAGGAAAATAGATGGAAGTGGAAAATACACTAAATGAAGAAGCCCAGGCCCAAAAAGAAAACGCCACATGCTATCACACAGATGGAGCCTAGCTTCAGATTTCCAGATCTGCGTTAATTTGCAGTGCCTGTAGAGGTCAGGAAACCAGAAAGATCCCAGGAGACAGAAGGAAAGAAGCTTTGAAGCAGGAATGGGGGAGCAGAATGCTGGGGTGGAAAAAGGCGTAAGTGGGGATGAGAGCAAGAGATGGGGGAAGAGTTCACCAAAACTACAGATGTGTGAAAAACCCACCAATCTGTAAGCTTGTCTTTAAAATATAGAGGTTGGAGATGACTCAGCAGCTAAGAGCACAAGCTGATCTTGCAGAAAGCAGGATTTCAGATCCCAACACCTAGGTCAGATGTTCACTACTGCTTGTCCCGCTAGCTCCTAGGGGCTAGTGCCCTCTTCTGGGCTCCCTGGGCACTTGTACTCATGTGTACATAACCAAACACATATACAGTGTAGGGCCCAGGTCTACCCTTGTTCCTGGGGTTCATCTTGAGGACAGTTTCTGGTCAGCTAACTAAAACATTCTGTTTGTTCCTGTGCTCCCTCTGCCCTGCCTGGTGATTAGCTGTAGGGCACTGTTTATTCCATCTTTGGTGTGGCAATTTCCCACCTGCCTGGGGGGAAATCCTTATACAACAGCTGGGTATTTAAGGATTTCCCCAAAGATAAATAAACGACATTCGGTTGATCTCCTTTCGAATGACCCAGGTCTCTTGTGTGTTCTTTCAATCTCCAGGCCCTTGCCTGGCTCTCATACGGTACAGTGGCGCACGAACTGTACCGAGAGGGTAACACAGAATCGGGTGTTACAATAGAGAACCACCACCACCACCACCACCACTACTAAAAGCACACACACATATACATTTTTTTAAGAGGTTAAGGGTTGGTAATATGGCTCAGCAGATAATATGCTGCCCAGCTTGACAATCTGAGTTTGATCCCTGGTATTTTCCATGTAGACAAAGAGAACCAAATTGTACTCTAACAACTACAGTGAGACTCAAATGGACACACACACACACACACACACACACACTTTTTAAAAACATGATCATGAATGGAGGTATCCTATGTGAGTGGATGCTGCTGCCCCCAGAAAGCACAGGTTATTAAATGAAAATCTCAGTGCCAGGCATGAGATGCCTCCCTATGAGTTGTTTGACAAGAAGGCCTGAGGGCCCAAAACAAAAGCATTTGTCATTGCTCTTGGTTGCCCACCAAAATTAGGTAGTAGGACCTTGATGTTATAAACACCGCATATTTTGATTATAGGACATAAATAATCAAGCTAAAACTGACATGGGAGTTTCTTATTGTTAGTTTTCATAGTTCTGAAAGATTCCAGGCTACTTGGGAGAAAGTCACTGATAGTCTGACCCAGAGATGAACCTCACTTGCTATAATATTGACCAGCTAGGCAGGACGCTGCCAATGGTGCAACAGAGGTGTAAATGGTAAACAACCGACTGCTTTCCGAATTGATTGGGGGCCAACTCCGCAGGAGAAAATTTATGCTCAGGGCTGTTAACCTGGTTAAAAGCCCATGGAGAGGAAATCATAGCTCCTAGGAGGGAACCTATATGCTGTTCTGCTAAAGGGACATGCTGTCAAACTGCCTTCTAAGTATTTGTTTATACCCGTAGATCTGTGCTGCTCTCAATCTTAGAGAAGAAGCTTTTGCAGTAGGCAGAATTAATGCAGACTCAAAAATGGTCAAAGTGCAGTCAGGTATGGTGGCGCACGCCTTTAGTCCCAGCACTCGGGAGGTAGAGGCAGGCAGGTCTCTGTGAATTTGCGGCCAGCCTGGTCTACAGAGCGAGTTCCGGACAGCCAGGGCTGTTATACAGAGAAGTGTTGTGGAACACAAGATTTGTATAAGTGTGTATGTGCTGCTTCACCTTGCCTGCCTAAGGCACCTGAATGGCCTAATAAACAGGTGAGTGGGCCAATAGCTAGGCAGAGGAGGGCAGAGAGAAACAGGGAGCCAGCCAGTCAGACATGGAGAATGCAGGAAAGCAGGATGCGCAGCATGTAGATGAGGTAAATGAGCCTCGGGGCAGCACACAGATTAACAGAAATGGGTTACGTTATAAAACCTAGCAAGAAACAAGCCTAAGCTAAAGGCTGAGCATTCATAATTAATAAGTCTGTGACATGGTCTGGGGGGCTGACAGTCCAAAAAAGCCTGCTACAAAGAAACTTTGTCTTGAGAAAAAACAAACAAACAAACAGAACAAAATGAAAATGTTGAAGTGTTGAGAATAAGTTAAATTTTGAGCGTTCAGCCTTAAACAGGACATCTATACTAGCCCTCCCCGACCAATCTCAGGAAACATCACAGAAGAGCAGGCAGAAAGAATGGAAGAGGCAGAGGATAAGAAATGCTGAAAGATGCTATTCTGAATAGCACATGGCTACCACACTCCTGAACGCACAGGAGCTGTGGTTATTTGCACAAAATGGAGGCTGTCAACATTTCAGTATAGATGAGGGCAACACACGAACTACGCCCTAGTCCACAGCTGCTGGGAAAGACACTATTTTTCTTCAGAGGTGCGGCTACTGGGAAGACACCTATAACCCAGTAAATAACCCCAAATCCATGTATAAGCAAGCAATCCCAATTAAACTCAGTGACTATAAATACGTGTGTGCACACGCACGCACACCCACACACAGACATGTTGGGAAGAAAGGTTCCAGTAAAGGAGATGAAAGGGACATTAAAGTCAGGCGCACAACTTTAGTTCCAGCACTCCCAAGGCAGAGGCAGGATTTCTGAGTCCTGGAACTCCCTCTGTAGACCAGGCTGGCCTCCAACTTATTAGATCCACCTGCCTCTGCCTCCCTAGTGCTGGGATTAAAGTTGTGCGCTACCATGCCCAGTGATATGTATTTTTTTTTTAAATAAACCAAGGCCATGTTCTGTGATTCAGGCCAAGGTCATCCTGGGGAAAGCAACAACTGCGTGGGAGGCCTCACCAGCAGGGAGAAAGGAGGCAGAGACACCCTAAGAGCTAAAACCTTTCTCTTAAGTCTCAGGGACACTGGACCAGGAAGAGGGAGAGGGGCAAGCGCCCAGGCACAGAACTCTTCCTTCCTTCCTCCTTGTTTTCAGCTGACCCGTGGGATCTTGGGCAGCCTCCAGAGGTTTGCCAGCCCCTGTATGCACTCCCCTCCCTGCCTAGCAGCCACCTCCCAACCATCCTTAAGAACCAGGTTCTGGTGGATTCCTGGCCCAACTGGTCCTTGCTGAGCAGGACCAATTCAACTACGAATGCACCGGGCTCAACTCAGCACCAGGTGTTCTAAGAAAGCTGCTGAGCTGACCCCCACCAGGGCAGGTGGAGCTCAAGCCTTCTGCCCACCCGCTCCTATCGGCCCATTCCTTATTGCTGCAGCTACTGTGGGATTCCTACCCTTCTCTGCACTCAGTTCCCTCATCTAAAGAACAATTGCCTCCACTGACTGTCACGAATGCAGCACCAGTCTACTCTGAGGAATCCCTGTAATATTTCAACGAGGTAGGTTCCTAAATAATCACTCCAGTTTGCAGATGAAGAAAAGAGGCACAGAGATTAATAAGCACCTTGCTCAAAGTCACCTCCTTGGGCTCCCCACAAACTGGAGCATCACTGGGGGAGGATCACTGCCTATTATCTAGTCTCTCTTAGCCCTACGAGCTGTGAAACCACAGAAAAGGGCGGTCAGAGTCCTAGAACCAATTCCCAAGGCAGAGAAGGGAGCAGCAGAAAGGATGGAGGTGGGAGGACCGCTGCTCCCCCCGCCCACCTCGAGGCAAAGTGAAGCAGCGGGGTCTTGCCGATGGGTTCAAAACTGGCAGCAAAGTGCCTCTGTAAGCATCTGGTGCAAAAGCCGCGCTCGCACACTCAAGCACAGGGTGAGGGTGGGAGCCCCATCACTGGAAACCTACATGGGCCGGGCATGCCTGCCGGCTGGAGATAAACACGACCACGTGACCGTAGTCCCGCCCCACCGCC
>LOEQ01000785.1:79251-104373 GCA_001685075.1 Bramus lutescens | reverse complement strand
GGATCCACGTGGTCTGCATAGACAGTTCCAGGCCAGCCTGTGAGACCCTGTCTCAAAAAACAGAAAAGCCACCAAGGGCTCCCTGCTATCTGTACAGTCAGGTCCCATCCTCTTCTGGTTGGCTCTCAGGCCCCTCCTCTGGTTCTGCTCCATGTCATGTCCCCTTATTTTCGACTCCACTGCAATCCCATGGGTCTGGGTATCTCTCCCAGGATACCCAGAGCTTTTTGGCCAGCACCTGTGCTCACGGTATACACAAACGGAACAAATACACTTTTGTTGCCCAAACAAATGCTTGTGTGTTACTTTTGGTCTGTTTTCTCCAGGGCCTCTTGTCTAAGCATGCCTGCCACTCTCTAGCCTGGCCCCTAACAGCTTCCCATTGCTGATCATTGGCAGGGGCATTCACTGGGCCCACCTGGGTTGCCTGCTGGTATCTCATCGCAGGGGATGGCCCGAATATCCTGTGTCCAGAGTCCAGCTTCTATTATCGTTCCACCCGAGGTCATTCCCACTCTGATCAGTTCCTAAGGTTGGAATTAAATGAGCTTATAAACGGTAGCCTTCCTTGCCCGGGGTCTGCTCCATTTCCAAGTAGTTCAAAGAGCCTGGGTTTCTAGGTCCCTCTGAGCTGCAGGCTCTCCTTCCCGACTCACAGCGCTAGAGGAGAGCCTACCACCGGAGAGAATCGTGGGAGACAGAGAGCCGCATGAGGATGCTTCTGTAAGGCCCCATCAAGTCTTCCCAGCTCCAATAACTGGGCGCCTGATCCCTGATGAAGCTCTTTGGGGCGCTAGTTAGTTAACAATGAACTGACGCTGGCCTCCAGGGAAGTCAATTTGTGTGTTAACTCATTCCACAAGCATCTGTACCCCTGCGCTGTACCAGCTCACTGAAGTGAGTTGGAAGGGAAGATGCCGAGGATGCTGAATATACTGGCGAGGGAGACTGAGAAGAAACAGCCTCAAGAGAATGTCATTCCAACTGATTTCACGCCAGGGCCACTGTCCCTCTGAGTGCCCTTCTGGCTGCACCTTCTCCATGGAGCGCACCTTCTGCAAAATGGGACGAGCCAGGTCGGGCTCATGGGACCTTCTATCTTTCAGCGCTGCACCTGGGGCAGCAGGGGGAGCCACCGGGAAGGACCCTTGCGCCCCAGGAGCCTCTTCTGAGAAGGAAGTATTATTTAACCTCCATTGTCTGGGAGGGAAAACACGGGGTCCTTGGAAACCCGCCAACCTCTGTCTTCAGGCTGTTTGGCTTTGTTTTTTTGGCCTCTTTTTTTTTCCTCTTTCTTTGGGCTAATTGTTCTCATTAAATCTTTTTGACCTGGTTTGTTTTTTACGGGCTGACAATGCTGCCCAGCGCTCAGCGCTGCTTCCTGTGTTTCTGCCCAGCGCAAGCCGCGTTTCCTGTTGTGAACCGTCGTCATGGCAACTGGAGACCACGGTGGGCTCCATGGGGGGGTTACGGGAGGGGGCAACATGAGTGACATCACTTGGTGGGAAGGCGAGGGGCTGGGGTCGGAGAGGGCTGCTGGAAGCCGCCAGTGGGCACATTGTTGCGGGGTGACTCAGCCCGAGACAGGGAAGAATGCCTCACATTCTTTCGGGAGGTAAGCAAGGTCAGGCAGCTAGGCTGGGATCCTGTTTACCTGACCCTGGCCCCCGGGGGACCCGGAGCCGGTGCCGGACATCTCACTAGGACAGAACCGCCAGAACTCAGACGAGGAGCCTGGAGTGGAGGAGGGGATCCAGGCTCTGGACCAGACTCCGTGTGAATTCTGGTGAATGTCTGAAACCAGCATCGGATCACACCTCCGCCAGGTGACAGCTGTCACTCTGAACAAATCACCTGGTCTCTTGATTTCTGATGGAGGGATTCCCACGGGAATGACCCCTTGTTCTCCAGCCAGCTGAGATTGATTGGGGGCCTGGAAAGCACAGGCCATAGCTCTGCACTTCTCCCTGCCCCTCACCTGTTCTTCCAAGGCTGTATGAAAACGAAAAGCTGGGGGAGAAGGGATGGGGGCTCCACATGAATCCGGCTTATGAAACCCCAAGTACATCGCTCAGTAAAAGGGATGGAGAAAGTCAGCCCTGAAGATGAGATGTGTACCTGAAAATCCCAGGCAGGAGTCTGGCCTGAGCTCACCTGCGACTGACTCCTCTCAGCCACAGAGATAAGAAAGTCTGACCAAACGGAATCCCCACAGCCCTGGAGACCTGTAAGAATTGCTTCCCAGAAGGGCTGGAACTGGGGTGTCAGGTCCCACCTAGAGACAAACTGCACACATTCACCTTGGGCCAACTTCAAAACAGACTAGTTGCCAATGGGAGCTCCCATATGGCAGGGACCAGGACAGGGTCCCCAATTGTCACAGATGAATGGAGACCCCTTGGCTCAGTGGTTGACCTATCACAGCCAGGCCAGCCNCACAACGCTCACTAGTCAGTGCCTTTGCATGATGTCTTAGCTCCTCAAGCTGCAGTTCAACTTCCTTTTTTTTTTTTTTCCACCACCTTACAGGTCCAGGTTCTCACTCTGTAGCTCAAGCTGTCCTGGAACCCACTCTGTAGACCAGGCTGGCCATGAAGTCACAGTGATCAGCCTGCATTTGCTTCCTGTGTGCTAAAATGAAGGCATGAGCTACCATGCCTGGAGCGGTTTACCTCTCTGTGAAACAGCTTCCAGGGCACTATGAGATGAACCCTCTGCTATACAGCAGGCCACTCAACGGGTATTAGAACCACACAGATGCCCACTGCCCTGGCATCACCCACCCAGCAGTGCCCATCCCAATTCACCCATCCAAACACAGGGATAGCGTGCCAGATGCCCCGTGGTTTTCCCATAAAGGGACCGGGTTTCCCTGGATAGGAAATATCCTGTTCTGGCTGGAGTGGGGAGGAAGATGAGTGGGAAGGACACAGCCAGCCGCCTACATTCTTGGCATTCTTGGCAACTGTCCTGTCCAGCTGCCTGGCTGTGACTGGGGGTACTGGCCTGGTGCCAGGCTAGCCTGGCCTCACAGAGCAGAATTCCTCTCACTGGGTGCCCCCTAGACTTGGGGTAACAGGGGATCCCTCCTGTTTTCAACCCTCTCCTCAATTCTGTTGCACACAAAGCTGGAGTCCAGGCCAAAAGTTGGGCTATGGGGGTCTGAGGACAGCCAGTAAATATGGGGGTGTGGGGCGGAGAGGCTTCTATTTTCACTTCCTGCCCAACTAACATCCCCAAAGAGGTTCAGCCTAGTGGCTGGGACATGGTTGGAAGGGCAGAGGAACCTTCTTGACTCTCCAGCTACAGAATGGTGGGGCCCAGCCTTGTATATTGTAAGATCACTAAGACACTCTCCCCAATCAAGGGCAGGAAACCAGCCCTTCCCCACACAAGAGGTGGCGAGGTGCCTCACCATGGTGTCCCTTTTTATTTACTTATTTTGAGACAGCCTTGCTAGGTAGTACAGGCTGGCCTTGAACTCTCGGTTCTCCTGTTCTGTCTTCCCGAGTACCAGAATTATGGACATTACAAACATGTGCTACCACACCGACTTGATCTACTGCTCTGAAGGATTTTGCTACTCATAGAGGAGGGGCTGGAAGCAGTGGAGGGACTCTGGAGTCACCCCCTGGGAGCGCCTCAGGGGTCCTGGTAGGAAGTGGTCCAAGATCCCACAGTTTGCCACGGTCAGCTGCCTGCAGCCTGCAGAGCTGTTGGAAGCTGCATTTATTCTTTCCCATGTCCTCTGCAAGTTGCCCCCATCCCAGCCCCATGAGAGTCATAGCAGTGTGGGAAGAAGCAAGGCACTTTTGCTCCCTGGGATCTGCCTCAGAGATGCATCTTGCCAAAACTGGAGGCTGAGGACAGGTGGCCCCAGACACTCTCCATTCTGGGAGCAGCGATGGAAGGAGCAGAAGACGATTATCTCAAGCACTGGGCATCAGTATCCAGATCCAGGCTCTCCTGCCTGGAGACATTTGAGCCCTTTCTGTTAGATTGTCCCATTTTACACATCAACAGCCTAGGCTCTGCTGTGAGCCACACCAAGAGATGAACTTCTCGGTGCCCAGCCGGGAAGCCTCAGGAGATCCCAGTGTCTGGACATCCTCGCTTCTACTTGACCACCATGCACTTGGGGCTCTGGGATCATCCTGCTCTGCTCTCTGTGGTCCCAAGTTTCTGCATTTAAGTCTTTGGTTCCCTGGCTATCTGTCTGTCTATGCACAGCCTTGAGTATATTCAGAAGAGGGATCCCCGTTTTGTCACCTGCCCTGGCCTCAAGCCAGCAGATCTGCTCTCAGTAACCCCACTGTCTTCATTTTATCTGTTTCCAGAAAGGCCAGTCATCCTCAAAGCCATCGCTCCACCTTCCCCTGGTGCCTCTCAGCCGCCTGTCCTGTCTGTCTGGCCATCTCTCTTGTCTGTCTGAGAGACAGTGGGAGGAAAAGCCGGGAGCCTCACCCCGCTGAATGCACGCGCGCGCGTGCCCAGTGTATTGTTCTCTCACCCCAGGGGAATCTCAATTGCAAAGCTCAGGAGTCACAGGGCGGTGTGCCCTGAGTCCCAGAGGGCTGGGGATGCATGTTTGGAAGTGTATTCGTGGAAGACAGGGTTAGAGAACACCATGATAGCCTGAGGAATGCCTGCTGGAATACACCATGATAAAATGATGCAACAGAATTGGGCATGGTAGCAGGGTGGATTTTCTAATCCTAGTACTTGGTAGGCTGAGGTAGGTGGATCTCTGTGAGTTCAAGGCCAGCCTGGGCTACAAAGTGAGCAAGTTCCAGAACAGCCAAAACTGTCACACAGAGAAATCCTGTCTCAACAAAACAAAACAAATCAAAACGAAATTGGACATGCCGGTGCACAGCTGCAGTCGTGCACTTGGGAGGCAGAGGCAGAAGAATTGACACATGTTCAATACTAGCCTAAGCTACACAACAAAGCCTTGTCTAAAACAAAAACAAATAAATAGGGATATGAGACAGCAGCTACATATAATGTCCAGGATGCTGGAGATGACTCAGAGGTTAAGAGCACTGACTGCTCTTCCAGAGAACCTGGGTCAGTTTCTAGTACACTGGTATGGGGCCTTACAGTCATCTGAAACTCCATTCCCGGAGAATCTGTCATGCCCTTCTGGCCTCTGTGGGCACCAGGGACACATGTAGTTCACAAATAGGGACACATGTGGTTCACAAGCAAAATACCCATACATATAAAATAAGAATTTACAAAAATTATGTCCAGATATTCCCCTCCACTGACCCTGTCCAACTCCGCAGGACTGGCTTGGAACCCTCCTCCAGTGTGCTGGCCTAATCCAGACAGCCCTGCTCACACTGCCCTTAACCAGAGAAGGGTCTTTGCTGGCCATACCGCCAGGCTCTACACCTCTTGCTCCGTGGTCTAGCTGGGCAAGTATATATCTCATTCCCAACAACTTCCCTCTGTAACAGACAGAGACCATTAAAGAAAACCACAACTGAGCTGGGCTTGGTGGGACATGCTTTAATCCCAGCACTGGGAAGACAGAGATAGGTGGATCTCTGAGTTCAAGGTTAGCCTGGTCTACAAAGTAAGTTCTAGGACAGCCAGGGCTACACAGAGAAACCCTGTCTTGAAGAAAAACAAACAAACAAAAAGCAAACAAAAAAGCATAAAAAAATCTCAACTGATCAAAATACAGAGAACATGCCAGGCAGTGGTGTCACATGCCTTTAGTCTCAGCACTCAGGAGGCAGAGGCAGGTGGATCTCTGTGAGTTTAAGGCCAGACTGATCTACAGAGTGAGTTCCAGTATGGTCAAGATGATTTCACAGGGAAACTCTGCCTCAAAAACAAAACAAAACAAAAAAATGAGAGAGAGAGAATAAAATACAGAGAACATGTGGTCCTGTGGTGCCCAGCCCAGCTGATCCGTAATAAGTTAATTCCCGCACCTAAAGCTCAGGTAACACTGAGGAAGAAGGGGCAGAAAGACTGTAAGAGTCAGAGGGACAAGCTGTCTGCAAGATTTCATCTTCTAGAAATGTCAGGAATGCTACACCCATGAAGTCTCAAAACAGCTCAAGGATAAGACCTGAAAAAGGATTCCGCCAACAGTCACACTACCATAGAAGGGGGAAATCTCACAGGACCCCAACCATAGACAAAATCCTACAGGCAACTAAGGAACACAGAGAGTGGGAGAAGGAATCTTCCCCAGGGAAGGGCTCCTCTAATGGTTATCCAATACCAGTCCCAAAATCACATATGTTCAAGTAACACTATACGAACTGAGCAGAGCAGATTGTATCACTCTATCTACGAACAGAGATATGTATAAGTATATATACACATATGTGTAGGTGACAAAAAACAAAGAAAAAAGGGCTAGAGGCCATGAATTTGAAAAAAAAAGTATTGGGGCAGGTAACATGAGAATTGATGCATATGTGTGTGCACACATATTTTTGTTTTCATTTTATGTGCATTGGTGTTTTGCCTGCATGTATGTGTGTGAAAAAGTGTCAGATTACCCTAGAACTGGAGTTATAGACAGTTGTGGGCTGCCATGTAGGTGCTGGGAATTGAACCTGCCAAGTGCTTGTAGCTGTTGAGCCATCTCTCTAGCCTTAATGTAATTACACTTTAATTAAAAAGCATGTAATGTGTTTTAACAATGATGATGACAGCCAGGCATAGTGGGTAGGTAATGCCTGTAATCTCATCACTTGAGATATAGAGGCAGGTAGATTTCCATGAGTTCCGGGCAAGGCTGGTCTACTATCCAGTTCCAGGACAGCCAGGACGACATAGAGAATTAATGGGGCCCAGAGGGTGGCTAATTGGTAGAGCACCCAACGAGGACCTGGATTCTAGTCCCAGCAGAGAAGATAGATGATAGACAGACAGACAGACAGACAGATCCTGAGTGTGAGCACATTGGATAGGTAGCTCAGTTGGTAGAGAGGGCTTACCTGGATTCAACTACATAAATTGGATGTGGTGGCACACACCTGCACCATCAACACTCTGGAGGTTAAGGCAAGAGGATCAAAAGTTCAAGGTTATCCTCAGCTACCTAGCAAGTTTGAGGCCAGCCTGAGCTACATGAGACACTGTGTCCAAAAAACAAATAAATAAATAAAAATCTGGAGGGATGGCTCAGCGGTCAAGAGCATTTGTTGCTCTTGCAGAGGACCCAGGTTCAGTTCCCTGTACCCATATGGTGGATCATAGCCATCCATAACTCCAGTTCCAGGGGCTCCCATGTCCTCTTCCAACCTTTCCAGGAATCATGCATGCAGGTAAATGACTCACAGACAAAAGATAAAAAATAAATCTAAAAATTATATATATAATGATATAAAATTATATGTATGTATGTGTACAGAAAGAGGAAACAAAGGGAAATGAATCTAATAGAATGAATGAAAGAGAAACTAGAACATTAAACATTCCCTAAAATAAATTAAGACCTAATGGAAAACAAACAGAAAACCAAACCAAATGTTTAACTCAGCAAACATTGCCTGTACACCTGCTGTGTGTCTAGGCTCTGCTGAGTGAACCTGATGTCTGTCAAGAGAATGAGGCGGTCATCAGACCCAGCAAGCAGCCTCACGTGGGAGCTGGCTCTCCTCAGGAGGGCACCCAACAAGAGGCAAGCTAGTAGCATGGGGGGACTTGAGGTGACTTCTTACAGATAGTGAGGTAGAAGCCCTGGAAGGAACCACAAAGTATGTGGCTGGAGCTCTCACTAGCCAGAGCAGGAATGACAAGCAGGCTCCAATTCTTTAGAGAAGTCTGGAGTGCTGGGTTGAGAGATATTTGGAAGCCAAGTGGGCATGCCTTTGGAAAGAATTCAAGGACCAGGTCATTCCCTCATTCATTTAACAAATATTTCTAGATGCCTGTCCAGGCCCTACATACCTCTGATACCACAGGGAGCTTCTTCCCAGGTTCAGGCAGTATAGCAGCAATTGAAGAGAATAGGTGGGCAGATGAATGACAGACGAGGCAGGGTGGGGGTGGGGAAGCTGTAGAGAGGCAGGTTGGATTCACTGATGCTGTCTGGGAAGACCTGGGGGACACATGGGGTAGTGCTTTGGATAGAGGGGGCTCCCATGCAGAGCTGAAGGAGGCACAGCTCAGGTCAGGTTAGGGCAGGACCTTGTTGACCCTCATTGGTGGGGAGGGGCAGCAGAGGCCAATGTGGTGCTGAAGTTGGGGCCTCAGGAGAGCCAACAGGAGTCAGTGTTTGAAGATGGGCTGAGAGTGCCCATTAGATGAAACGGGGAGAAGAGGCGAAAGTCAAGGCCAGCCAGAGGTTTGGAGGCTCCGACAACTGGATGGGGCCAACATGAAAGGGGCAGGTTTGGAATGGGGACAGAGGCACTGAGGATGGACAGGATAGGGATGACAATGATGGATGATGGATGCTAAATCAGTTGCTGAGTAGGCACCAAATGCCCAAGTTCAGGCGGGACACATACCTGGGCAACAGTGGCTTGTGGGTGGGTGGCAGTTACCCTGTGAGGCTGGTTGAGTTCACCTTGGCAATGGTTGCAGGGGAGACTCCTGAGGCTACCCCAGGTCCCAAACACTAAGACTCTGGAGGTAAAGAGGGGCCAGAGAGGTGTCCAAAGGAGCAGCTAGGGAGGTGGATTCCCAACAGAACTAGGCTCCCAACAGTCACATTGCAGTGCCCTCTAACGCTGTGGAGGTCCAGGCAGGTAGCAAGTGGGGTTCCTGCACAGCAGCCATGAGAGAGAGAGGTTTTGAGAAAGAGCAGCGCAGAGGAACTCAGAAGGTGAAAGGAGTGAGCTTCTGTGAAGACCGTGCTACACATGGGGTAGTTGTGTAGCCCTGAAAGCCAGGCAAGAGACTCAGCAGCCCCATGCTGGCCTCCTTAATCCTTCCCGGGTCTCCCTAGAACAGCTTTTTGCTCTAGGGAGGGTGCCTTAGTTAGGGTTTTTATTGCTGTGAAGGGACACCATGACCACAGCAACTCTTATAAAGAAAACATTTAATTGGGTGGCTCGCTTAGTTTCAGAGGTTCAGTCTGTTATCATCATGGCAGTATGCAGGCAGACGTGATACTGGCTACATGTTGGCTTGCAGGGAACAGGAAGTCGACTGAGATACTGGGCAGTATCCTGAGCATAGAAAACCTCAAATCCTGCCCCCACAGTGACACACTTCCTCCAACCAGGCCATAAGCACTCCAACAAAGCCACACCTCCTTATAGTACCACTCCCTAAGAGATTATGGGGGTCAATTACATTCAAACTACCACACTGGGACAATATTGACAAGGTTTTGTCTAGATAAGTGTCTACACTTTGAGACTATCCCACATGCATGTCACATCAGAAGAGGAGAGGCAGGGCCAGGGCTCAAGGCAAAGACCAAGGACATCTCTGGCAGTCCTTCCTACATCCATCAAGCTCCAAGAGTCAGAGAATTCCCAGGGAAACCTCTCACTCTGATGGCCTGCTCACCAGGCACCACGGTACATGCCTGTAGTCCAGCTTCTTGGAAAACCTAAGAAGATACATAGCCCAAGCCCAAGAGATTAGGATCACTACTTCTAACCCACCACCCCTCTATCCAGTTCCCCAGGTCTTGAGCCTGGGCAGTCTTGGGAACCATACTGCACCAGTGGAATGCAGCAGAAGGGACTCTGAGTAACAGAACTTTTAGCCTGCTGGAGCTATGAGCTACCACATGGAGGAAGCCCACAATGACTATGCAGGGGTGCTCTGGGGATGGTACGGGAGCAGAGAGACACCTGGCTTCAACTACCATCTGACTGCAACTTGCAGAGCCTTCGCAAGGCCGTGTTCCATGAAAGTGGTTATCTTAAGCCTTTCAGGCTTTAGTTTACTAAGCTCAACAGCCGATTGGAGAAACACCCAAGGCCGAGTTGAGATCTGTGACTATGAATTCATTTTCTTTTTAGTTTTGTTTAGTTTCTCGAGACAGGGTTTCTCTGTATAGCTTTTGGAGCCTGTCGTGGAACTCACTCTGTAGACCAGGCTGGCCTTAAATTCACAGAGATCTGCCTGCCTCTACCTCCTAAGTGCTGGGATTAAAGGCATGTGCCACCACTGCCTGGCTATGAATTCATTTTCTACAGCATTGGGTACAGAGCTTGGGGCCTTGGGCATGCTAGCCCACCAGCTAGTCCTACTGAGCCATATTTCCAGCCCTTAAGGTTGTCAATTTAAAATGACTCTCCCTTGCCAGACATGGAAACTCATGTCTGTCATCCCAGCACTCGGGAGGCCAGGCAAGAGTTTCAAGCTAGCCTGGGACTGCTGTGGGACAATGGTCTTGTGCCCTTTAAAGATTTGTCACTTGTATTGCTTTAATAAAATGCTGATTGGCCAGTAGCCAGGCAGAAAGTATAGGCAGGGCAATCAGAACAGGAGAATCCTGAGAAGAGGAAATGCTCAGTCTGCAGTTGGCACCCAGACACAGAAGAAGCAAGATGAGAATGCCTTGCTGATAAAGGTACCAAGCCACGTGGCTAACACAGACAAGAATTATGAGTTAGTGAAAGATGTAAGCATTAGTTAATAAGAAAGCCTGAGCTAATAGGCCAACCAGTTTATCTTTAATGTAGGTCTCTGCATGTTTCTTTGGGACTGAACAACTGTGGAACCTGGCAGGACAGGAACCTCTGTAACAACCAACAAAACAATTCTCTCGGTGATAGCCAACATTTTTGTAGAGACAAGAGGCTACATGGTCCCTGTACAGGCAAAGACAAGGTAAAGGAGAGGGGGGGGGATTGGCTTGCACCAGGCACTGCAGCTAACTGCAAGCTATGGAGTGTGCTTTTACATGGCTATTGCATGCTGTGTACATGCTACATCCACTCTAGGAGCATAGGATCTAGCCTCAGGTGAGCTCTGATGTGGGCAGGACAAGAGCATTCCCAGAAAACCAAGCCAAAGTCTGAGGTCTAGGGACTCATATGCAGCCAATGGATTGGTAAACAGCCTTGGTGTTCCCCTCCGGAAAATGGAAGCAATGGACTTAGGTCTCTAAGAAGCTTAGTGGCTGAAGCAGCATCAGCAACACACAACTGAACCATGTCTTCGAAGCACAGGGTGTAGAGGAACAACTCCCGCAAGCAAATGATGGGTATCAGGTTGAGGAGTGTTTGTCAAAACCTTTACAGAGGCTGCGGGTAAAGGAGATTGTCCTGCTGGACTGGAGACCTGGGTTCTATGCCTGGAGTCTGTGTGAAGGTGGAAGGAGAGAATGTATACTACAAAGTTGCCCTCTGACCTCCATGCCCACATCGTATACAATAACGCTACATAGATTCTTAACCCAGGTGCCCACATGGGGTCCCTGCTCCCTGGGAGAACTCGGATCTACTGCCAGCGCTGCCCCTGTGGCTCTCCTGTAGACCAGATGCTACAGGACCTCATTCCCTAAGGCTGGGCTCACAGGGGCCAGGAGATTGCAGACAGGGAGTCATTGTCTAAGCCCAGCAGAGCCCAGAGCCACAGCTGCCAACCCATCTCGGCCACAAGGTCTTCTTGAGACCAGCCTGCTATGTGTGGAGACATTTGTATCCCGGTTGCCACGGGAGACTCATATTCTCCACTGCGTACTCTCTGAAGTGTCCTGATGGTGACCCAAGAGCATCTCTGACCAGCAGGCCTGGGAAGGCCTGGAGAGACAAAGCCACTTTTGGCAGCAGGGGCGGCTGGTAGCTGAATGTTCGTCAGTTCACAAGCCTGGCTGGCCCTGGGTGTCACCATGCACATCTTGTTTTTTGTCACAACACTCATGACCGAGCAGATGTTTCTCATCAATTCTGACTGAAGTATTTCTGACATTCATCCCTACTGTCCACCCCATGGCACTGCCCTGTCACCTCCCTTTCCCCCTGGCTCTGTCACAGTCTGTCCTGCAGCTAGAGGGAGCCTTTAGAAACAATTTTACTACATCTCTCCTGGGCAAGTGTCCAGTGAGCACAGGGCCCACGTGTCCCAGTGCTCCACATCAACTGGGACAGTTGGGAAAGGTGAATTTGCTTTTGTTCTCAGCCTAGACTCTTTTTTCTTGTCACTTTCCCCAAACGGTAGCACATAGGAGCTAGTTACTGGAATTTACCTTGCTTTGGATTTGGGGGTTTTGTTTTCTTGAGACAGGGTCTCATGGTACCCCCAGGTACCTCAAACTCGTATGTAAGATGACTGAACTTCGAATCTTCCTGCCTCCGACATCCTTATGCTAGGACTGTAGATACGTGCCATGACCTTATTGAGTTGGCAAGGACAGAGAAGTACTGTGTGCGGGGGACCATCATCTTTCCTGTCAAACCTCCCACCAGGCTGCTTCTCTCCTGAGATTTCAGAGCCTCTCCCTGCTGATGCTCAGCCCTCCACCTTGGGACCAAACAGAACACTTTCCTACCACCAGGGGAACCCAGTGCGTTAGTTACTTTTCTGGTTGCTGCAGGGAAAAAAAAAAAAGAGAAAAAAACAGCAAAAGCAACTTAAAGCAGGTGGGCATTATTTTGGCTCACAGATCCAGGGTACCAGTCATTGTGACGAGAACAGTGTGGAGGCGGGACTTGAGGAGGTTGCAGGTCACCTTCTAGCCTTAGTCAGGAACTGGAGCTTTTCACTCAGTCCAGGTCCCTAGTCCAGCACCTAGGAAGGTGCCGCCCACATTTAGGGTGGGTCTTCTCAGATCAGTTAACCTAATCAATACAAACCCTCATAAACATGCCTGGAGGTTCGTCTCCTAGGTAATTCTAAATCCTGTCAAACCGACGATCAATATTAATCACACGTTGAGACTCACAAGCCCAAACATGATCTAAGGAGCAGTGGTCACTTTGCCAGAATAATCTCCTCCATACCAGAGGATTCCTAAGGGGGTTTTAATTAGTTTTCCAACAGGATTTTGCATATGCTGTGGGCAGGCATGTACAGGCTGCTGCCTCCCAGAAAGTGAGAAGCTAAAACATGAGCAATTGTGGCAGCCCATGCCCATGAATCAGCAGCCCACTCCTGGGCACAAGCCCAAACATGTGGCACTCAGGTCCAGGGGGACCTCCAGGGCTCTCCTGAAGCAGCTGAGAGCTGCGGTAGCCCAGGTGCATCCCAGGACAGAGAGACACAAAGAAGCAGCTAGGCTTAGAGTGGGCTGGGTCAATAAGGGCACCTGCCGCCAAGCTTAACAGCCTAACTCCACCCGCCACGTCAACACTAGTGGAAGGAGAACCAACTCACACAGCTGTGCTCTGAACTTGTGCCATGGCACGCAGTACACATACACACACCCTGAGTACGCAATAAATATATAACTAAAAGAAGAGAAACTAATCATTTAAAGAAATAATCATGATGCTTAGGCATGGCGGCTGTGCTGAATTGTTTTGTCAACCTGACACAAGTCATTTGAGAGGAGAGAACCTCAATTAAGAAAATGTTCCATGGCTGGGTGGTAGTGGCACACACCTTTAATCCCAGCCCACGGGAGGCAGAGGCAGGCGGATCCCTGTGAGTTAGAGGCCAGCCTAGTCTACAGCGGGGGTTCCAGGAAAGGCTACAAAGCTATAGAGAAACCCTGTCTTGAAAAATTTTTTTAAAAAGTTGAAGAAAATTCTCTGAAGAGAAAGGATGAAAGAAGGAGTCTTGGGACATCAGGAAGGCAGCAGGCAAAAATCTTGGGTGAGGACCACAAGCTTTCCTTATGTTGTGCTTAACCATTGAAACAAAAGTCGGGTACAGTTCTCTGTGGTTGCAGGGAGGTCGTTAAGACAAGGACAGTACAAAGATAGAGTGAAGGGCTTAGAGAGCTAAGTTTTCCACAGCCAACTAAAGCTAACGAGATAATAATACCAATATAAAGCAACCCTAATATAGATAGAATGGCTAAAGAAACTGTGGAGGGGTGCTATACAGAGTGCTAGCAACATGGCTCAGAAGGCCAGGAGCTTGCCAGCAAACCTGACACCCTGAGTTTGATCCTCCACTCACATGGCGGAAGGAAAGAACTGACTCCCACTGGAAATCCTTGGACCTATGCACATCTACACATGCACACATACACAAAGATGAATAAAATGGATTTATAAATAATGTTCAAGCCAGGCATGGTGGCCCATGTCTTTAATCCCAGGACTTAGAGGCAAGCAGATCTCTCTGGAATCTGAGACCAGTCTGGTCTACACCGTGAGTTCCAGGACAGCCAGAGCTAAATAATGAAACTCTGTCAAAAAAAAAAAATCAAGTAATTCAATGGAAGGCAAGAGAAAGAAAAAGTAAACAAACAACAGACCAGAATTAATCCCTAGAATACAATGCTTACACTAAATGTTAATGGTTTAAATTTAGTAATCCAGACAGAAATTGGCAGGCTATATGCTGTCTACAAGAAATTCATTTCAGGTAGAACAGTACAGGTAGGTTGAAAACAAACAGATGGAAAAAAAGATATATTGTGAGACTTTATTTTAAAAAAAAGAAAAGGAAAAGTGGAGTTGGAGAGATGGCTCAGTGGTTAACAGAACTGGCTGCTTGTCCAGAGGACCTGGGTTTGATTTCCCAGCATCTGCATGGCAGCTCTCCACCACCTGTAGCTCCAGTTTCAGGGAATCTGACCCCCTCTTTTGACTTCTGAAGGCACCAGTCACACACAGCATACAGACAGACATATATGCAGGCAAAGAAGCCAAACACGTAAACTAAATAAACAAAAACACACATACAGGAAGTTAAGCCTAGCATGCTGGCAGATGCCTATAGTTCCAGCATGGTGAGACTCTGGCTTACCAAAGAGGGAAGAAAGGAGAGGAGCTGTGAGATGGCTCAGTGTATTAAAGGCATTTTCTGAGTTCCAGACCAGCACCCACATGGTGGAGGCAAAGAATAGCTCCCGAGAGTTGCTTTTAGATTTCCACATGCAAGTGTATATATGCTGAAAATGACAAAATGCTGGCCCAAGGGGACAGGCTTTCTTTTAGGCCACAAGCCAGCTCCCAAATCATGACATGAAGACTTAATATTAATTAGGAATGCTTGGTGTAGCACGAATGTAATTAGTCTTGATAACAAAAACCCGGAGGCAGATATTAGGGGGTGAAAGCTAAAAGATCAGAGAAGCAGAGTAACCAGCCACTAGTTCTTACCTCTACGAAATCCTCAGATGGAATGGGATATGCTGTCTCTAGGAAACCTCAGACTGGATCTTGAGCTTCTGTGTCCTCCTGCCTTATATTCCTCTCTCCACCCAGCCATATCACTTTCTTTCTCCATCTCCCTAGTGCTGGGATTAAAGGTGTGAGCCACTACTGCTTGGCTCTGTTTCTCTTTTAGACTGACTTAATCTCATATAGCCCAGGCTGGCCTTGAACTCACAGAGATCCATCTGCCTCTCTCTTCCAAGTGCTAGGATAAAAGGTGTGAGCCACCACTGGCCCCTATAGTTAACTAGCGTGGCTAGCTCTGCACTCCAATCTTCAGGCAAGCTTTATTTGTTAAAGCACAAAATATCACCACAGCTCAGCCTTAGTTTAGGCTCATTTCTTGCTAGCTCTTATAACTTAAGCCGTTTCTCTTTACATTTTGCCTTGGGTCTTTTTAAGTTATATATTACTTTCACTGCTTCTCTTGTCTGTCTGTCTGTGGCTAACTGGTTCTGGGCCAGGGCGTGTCCCTCTCTTCCTTGTTCTCTCTTCTCTCTCAAGCCTAGATTTCCCCTCCTTATTCTCCCTGTCTCTCTGTGTAGCCCTGCCTATCCTCCTGCCTAACTATTGGCTGTTCAGCTTTTTATTAGATCAATCAGGTGACTTAGGCAGGCAAGGCGAAACATATGTAACAGATCTTTTCATTGTTAACAAAGGCAACATAAACAAATGTAACACATCTTAACATAGTTAAATATTCCACAGCTTAAACAAATGTAACATATCTTAACATAGTTGAAGTTATATTCTGCAACATAAACAAATGTAACAAATCTTTACATAGTTAAACATTCCACAGCATAAATAAATGTAACACATCTTTATATAAATATTCCACAACAGCGAAATCAAATGTATATAAATGGAATCATACTTTTTTCTTTTCTTTCCTTTCCTTTTTTTTTTTTCAGACAGGGTTTCTCTGCTCTCAGCTCCAAATACAGCTTTGGAGCCTGTCCTGGAACTCCCTCTGTAGCCCAGGCTGACCTCAAACTCACAGAGATCCACTTGCCTCTGCCTCCAGAAGGCTGGGATAAAAGACCTGTGCCATCACTGACTATATATATATATATATATACACACATATAGTTTGTTCTGTTGTTTTAGGACTAGGTCTCAGCCCAGGCTGGCCTCAAACTTGCGAAGTCTCCTATGTGCTGAGATTACAGGTGTGTGTCACCAGTCTAGGCAGAGACACTCCATATTGTTAAATGGAAGACTTTAAATTGTAATGACATCAGTTCTGACAATCACCCCAGGAAATTGCCATACAAATCTCAGCAACTGTTTTGTAAATATAGGAAAG
The DNA here is from genome assembly GCA_001685075.1 of Bramus lutescens. Lineage (NCBI taxonomy): Eukaryota > Metazoa > Chordata > Mammalia > Rodentia > Cricetidae > Bramus > Bramus lutescens. The sequence goes on along the minus strand of LOEQ01000785.1, from coordinate 87,852 downwards.
ATTATTCCAAAGTTTGTATGGGAAACCAAACAACTGTTTGAAACAATTGTTTTGTCTTTGTATGTGTCGTGTGTGTGTGTGTGTGTGTGTGTGTGTGCAGAAATGCTTGTGTATGTGCTTGTGGAGGGTAGGGGTCAACACACAGCTCTTTTTCTTAATTATTTGCCACTCTCTTAAAGTATATTTTAAAATTATTATTGTTGTTTGTAGGTGGAGTTTTCCTGTTCCAACTGTCTGCTCCCAAATAACTAACTCAGAGGTTTAGTATTAATTATAACTGCTTGGGCAATGTCTCAAGTTTATTACTACCTAACTCTTACATTTAATTCTTCGTTTTGTTTGTTTGGTTTTGGTTTTTCAAGACATGGTTTCTCTGTGTAGTTTTGGAGCTTGTCCTGGAACTCACACTGTAGACCAGGCTGGTCTTGAACATACAGAAATCTGCCTCCTGAATGCTACCACCACCTGGCATTTTTATTTCTGTTTTGAGGCAGAGTTTCACTGTGTAGCCTCAGTTGGACTGAAGCTCACTGTGTAGACCAAACCAGGGTGGCCTTGAACTCACAGAGATCCTCCTGCCTCTGCCTCCTGAGTGCTGGGACTAAAAGTATGCACTTCTATGCCTGGTTCTTGAAACATAATCTTAAGTGTAAAAATATAAAATTTTGGGGAAAGGGGATGTGGAGATGGCTCAGATGCTGGCCTGGCAGAGTTCAGGTGCCCAGTACCCATGAATAAATCAGGCATGGTAACACAGGCCTGTAGTCTTAGCACTGTGGGGTGGAGGGAGGGAAACAGGAGGATCTCAGAGACTTGTGGCTAGCCTGTCTAGCTTGACCAGTGAGCTCCAGTTTTAGTAAGAGATCATAAGGTGGCTGGGCAGTGGTGGCACACACTTGTAATCCCAAGCCTCGGGGGGCAGAGGCAAGTGGATCTCTGTGAGTTTGTGGCCAGCCTGGTCTACATAATGAGTTCCAGGCCACCTAGTGCTACATAGTGACATGTGAGAGACCCTGTTTAAGAAAAGAGGGGAGCAATGGTGCCACATGCCTTTAATCTCAGCACTTGGGAGGCAGAAACAGGCAGGTCTCTGTGAGTTCAAGGCCAGCCTGTTCTACAAAGCTGGAGCAAGACAGGCTCCAAAGTTACAGAGAAGCCCTGTCTTGAAAAACCAAAAAAAAAAGAAAGAAAGAAAAGAAAAAAAAGGAGGGGTGCGTAATGTGAGCAATGATAAAGGAAAACATCCAATATCAATTTCTTCTAGCCTCTGTAAGCATGCACATACATATGTACATGTTTAAAAATGTGCATACACATGAACATGTGCACACATATAAAACACACACTCACCACGGCTTGGGGAACACAAACTGGAAGGAAACCCTTGGAGTTTAGAACTGGGCAGCCATCTCTTGTTCTGGATCCAGAAAGCATGAGCTGTGTGGGATACGGTGCATGTGGCAGGGTGCTTGCGTAGTGTTTGCAAAGCCCTGGGTTCCATCCACGGGACCACATGGCCCTGCACGAGGGCAAATGCCTATGAGTCCCTGCACTCTGGAAGGCAGTCAGGAGGTTCAGAAATTCAAGCCTGGGCCACAGGAGCCTAAGGAACAGCAAACTACAAAGGAAAGATGGATAACTTTGAATTCATCAAATGAAAATCTGTTCCTCTATAAGGGCCCACAGTTGAGAGGATGAAATGGCAAAGTCCAGACAGGGGTTGGGAGAGGATGCTCACAAGTCACTTACCCGTCAAGCACCAGTGTTAAGAACAAGTAAGAACTCTCACAGCTCAGCAACATGGAAGGGGGAAAATTCAATGGGAAAATAGGCAAAATAAAGTGAAGAAACTGTGTCCAAGAGGGTCGCTGGTGCAGGGTCTGCTGGTGTAGAGGCCGTGGAGCTGCTCTCTGGCTTGTTTCCCATCCATGGCTTGCTCAGCCCACCTTCTTCTAGAACCCGGGACCACCAGCCCAGGGAAGATGGCACCACCCACCATGGGCTGGGCTCTCCCCCATTGATCACTAATTGAGAAAATGCCTTACAGGTGGATCTCCTGGAGCTATTTCCTCAGCTAAGGCTCCTTTATCTCTGATGACCTTAGCTTGTGTCAAGTTGACACACAAAACCAGCCAGTACATATCCCAAATCTACATGTCTGTGCTCTGTGAGTACAACCACGGAACCAGGAAGACAGCTTGATTCACTGACTGTTCTAGACTCACTTCTGGACCTGCCTCTCAGAATTAAAGATTCCCTTTGAAGTATCATTGCTTGCTGATAAGGCTCTTGGCTTCCAAGAGCTACAAAGGAGACTGATTCACACCATCCTTCTGTTCTGCAACCTGTGGTCAAAGACTAGTTCTGACTTTCAAATCGGATTATCCAAGAAGAATATTACTAGGCTCTTGCCACCATAGATTGTGTTCCCTCTGATGGATTCAGGCAAAGTAAACAGAAAACAACCTTCTAGAAGGGACTCATTATTCTAGATGTCGTTAACAGCATTCACACATAGGCAAGGTAGCATATTTCTGTGGTCCCAGCACCAGGCATGCTGAAGAAGTTCAAGGTCTATCTGAGCTACATAGTAACCCTGTCTCAAACAAATCAAGGGCTGAGGCTGTGGAGATGGATTAATAATTAAGAGTGCAGACTGCTCCTGCAGAGGACCCAAGTTCAGTTCCAAGAACCTATGTCAGATAGCTCACAATTGCCTGTAACTCCAGCTCCAGGGGATCCAATACCCTCTTCTGAACTTCTCAGAAACTGATGTGTAATGTCCTTTTGTACATGGACTGCTTTTATTGATTGATAAATAAAGATGTTTGGGCCAATGGCTTAGCAGAGTAAAGCGAGGTGGGAAATCTGAACAGAGATATAGAGTAGGTGGAGTCAGAGAAATGCCATGTAGCTGCCAAAGGAGACAGATGCTGGAACCTTACTGGTAGACCGCAGCCTCGTGGTGATACACTGATTAATAGAAATGAGTTAAATAACGATGTAATAGCTAGCTGGAAACATGCCTGAGCCATCAGCCAAACAGTGTTGTAATTAATGTAGTTTCTGTGTGATTACTCCGGTCTGGGCGGCCAGGAAACGAATGAGCAGTTTCTGCTTACAAGGCACCTGCACTTACATGCACACATGCACACACACACACTTACAAATAAAGAGAGCTGGAGAGATAGCTCAGTGGTTAAAAGCACTTGCTACTCTTGCAGAGGACCTAGGCTCAGTTCCTAGAAACCACATGTTGGTTCACAACCATCTGTGACTCCAGTTCTAGGGAACACGATGCCCTCTTTTGGTCTTCTTGAGCATGGGGCATCATGTACATCCATACGTGTAGTCAAGTACTCCTAGACCATAAAGTAAAAATAAACTGTATCTGTATACAGATATTTTAAAGGGTTGGAGAGGTAGCTCAGTGGTAGAGCACTTGCCTAACATGTGTGAACCCCTGGGTTCTTTCTACAACTCTGCCCCCCAAAAAAAGAGGTGGGGGTAGAGACAGAGAAAGGGAGACAAAGAGAATCTACAGATGCCATAAGCACATAGCAATATGTTCACTATCACTAACCATTAGTGACTGCAAATTTTAAACCACAACGAAATATCATTACACACCTATCAGAAGGGCTGAAGTAAAAATTAAGAGAAACAGTGGCACCGCCACACGTTGGCAGAGCTGCAGAGAAACTGGAGCATTTTTACTTCACTGGCAGGAATGTGAAATGGTCCAGCCGCTCTGGAAAGCAGTCTGGCAATTCCCTTTGAACGTTAAGCATGTAAATACCGTACAGCCCAGCAATTGCACTGCTGGGCACTTCTCCCAGAGAAATGTGAGCTTATGCTCACATGGAAACCTGTACAGGAATGTTTACAGCAGCTTTATGCAGAACACCCTAAACCTGGAAGCAGCCCAGATGTCCTTCAACACATGCAAAGTTAAACAAACCAGGGAACATCCACACTATGGAAAACTACTCGGCAGTAAAGAGGAGTGAGCCATTGATACACAAGTGCCTGGAAGACTCTCCAGGGGGTTCTGCTGAGTGGGAAAAACCAGCCCCCAAAAGGTTATATGCTGTGTCATCCCATTTATGTGGCATTCTTGTAATGCCAAAGATGCAGAGATGAACATAACGGCGGAAACCAGGGGCTGAGGAGTACAAATGGACAGCGGGACAGTTGGGGCAGGATAAAGGGGCAGCACGAGGAGCCCTTTCCAGCTCTGCTAGAAAAGACAGTCAAGACCTGTCTACCCTGTGACACCTTTTTCTAGCTCTGCTATGCTAAGACAGCAGCCTGGCTCTGGGAAGGAGAGCTGGAGCAGATGGAGTAACTGGGCTGGTCTGAAGATGCTGTGTGTTGATGGATGTGGGGTGGGGGGTGGGGCTCATAGATGCCCCTTTGGGGTCATTACTGTAGCTAGAGTATTTGGAAGGCATGGGTGTTTTCATCTGTCCATCTGTCCCCTTATTACCCTGACCGACCCCAACAGCCCCCAAAGCTCCTCTTCCCAACTCTTTCTCTGAGGGTTTTGGAGCAAGGATGAAGGAACCATCTAACATTGATCAGGATGCCAACGGTGTAATGTGGCATGTCCCCACTTATAGTCAAGTGTGTTGACTCTCAGAGAAAGGCAGGGGCTTGCCCATCATGATGGCCAGGGTTAGAATACAGGCATCCAGTTGGACGGAAAGGAAGCTTTACACTGCACAAGGTGACCAGCGCCCCATCCGGCATCTCTCCCCAGCCATGACCAGAGCCCTGGGTCAGGTCCTCTGCATCTGAGACCTGTGACCGATGATTGTTCCTCCTAAGACAAGTGCTGGGAATGATGGTGCGCCCCACAAGGAGAAATGGGGCACACAGTACACTGTTAGGTCCCTAGCCCCATGACACTATGTCATCCTCACCCCTCATCCTCTCCTACCTGTCCATCCTGACTGCCACATGCCATCTCCTGCTAGGCACTGCTTCTGGTATCCTCAGAGGGTCCAGCCACCAGTCGGGACCCACGAGGCCTATGCCTCAGCCTAAGGTACAGGGTCTCACTATGTAACCCTGGCTGGCTTAGAACTCAATATATAGACCAGCCTGGCTTTGAACATACCTCTACCTCCCAAGTACTGGGATGATCTGTATGAGATGCCATACCCAGTTTTATGCAGGGCTGGAACCTACAGGTTTCACGCATGTTAGGCAAACACTCTACCAACCAAGCTACAACCTGGCTTTCAGTGTGATTCCTGGAAAGAGATCTGTCCACAGTCTGCCTATCTACATAACACTTTGTGTCAGGGCATGGATCGATGTAAGCTACTAAAACACAGTTTGACTTTGCTAACACTATTTGAGTATTTACCATGCTTTCAACAGAACCAAAAGACTCAACAAAACATTTTAGCAGGGCGTGATGGTACATGCCTGTAATCTCAGCAGATACAAGCAGATCACAAGCTAAGGACAGGCCTGAGTGGCAGAGCCATTCCTTGCCCAAAACACAAAACAAGCTTAGGGAGTCATGTATTTGTCCTGCAAGCATACGGATCTGAGTTTGGGTTCCCAGAACTCACAGGGAGAAAAAAAAATAAAACTGGGAATGATGGCATGTGCTTGTAACTCCAGGACTGGCAGAACAGAGACAGGTGGCTCCTAGCAGCTTGCTAGCCAGCCTAATGTCAAGTCTCATATCGCAGTGACAGATTCTTGCTCAAAAAACAGAAGATGTCAATCAGATAGCCTAGTAGGTAAAGTCGCTGGCCACCAAGCCTGACAACCCGGGTTTGATCCCTGGAGCACACATGGTAGAAAAGAGAATACCAACTCCCACAAGTTGTCCTGCGTTCTTGCACATGTACAATACATGATACACACATGCACAAAATAAACATACACAAATAATAAACAAACGAGATTTTAAAATTAAAGCAAAAAACGAAGTACAAAGCTCTCAGGGAGTAAATTTGAAGCTGATCGCTGGCCTCCACACATGTGTATTCGTGTATACACCAGCACACACGCACACACGCACACACAAATGCATGCTTAAACAGCAAATTGTTATGCCTCTGGATGTGATGAGGCCCTAGGCCTCTGTCCCCAGTTTCCCTGACCTCCTAGGTCTCCCCTGCCAAGGTGCCCTGTCCTTCCCAGTCACTGTCTTCTGGGAGGGAAGGTGGAACCCTGTCTGCAGTGCAAGAGGCTAAGCTAATGCAGCCCCGAGAGTCACGTGACAAACGTTAAGGCCAACCCTCTCTTTGCGGTCTCAGTTTCAACATAAGAGCAGGGTGGCGCCTTGAGGGTCCCTTCCACTCTGTCTCCCGCGATCACCCCTGACTGACTTACACTCTGCAAGGACAAGACCTGTGAGCTCCACCTGCCCCTCTGTGCTCCACAGTCAGTGGTCCATTGGCTAGCAGGACCCAGATTAAAACAAGCTGGTTTTCTCAGACAATTCTAGTCACCCCTACAGGGGACAGGTCTCCTGGATCACACAGTTGGTTGGGCAACCCCATTCTGCAATCGTGATCCAAAACTGAGAATTATTGCCACTGGCCTCCTATATGAACACTTTCACCTCGTATCCTGGCAGAATGCTGGTGGGCATAGAGACCCAGCCCCAGACCCGGCTAATCAGGGTCTGTATTCCAAGGTGGATGTCTCAGTTAGAGTTTCTATCGCTGTGGTAAAACATCATGACATAGACAACTTAAAAAAAGAAGGGTTTATTGGCTTCCAGTTCCAGAGGGATAAGAAAAACATGGTAGCAGGCGGCAGACAGGACAGCTGGGACAGAAGCTGAGGGCTCACATCTTAAACCACAAACAGGAAACAGAGAGAGAGAAGATTTGGAATGATGTGAGTCTCTCAAAGCCTGTCCCCTCTGTCATACTTCCTCCAGAAAGGCCATACCTCCTATGCCTCCCTAAACAAAGCCACTAACTGGGGACCATGTATTCACAAGCCTTGCACTTTAGACTATTGAGATATCTTATCATGATTTGGTACCAAACAGCCCAAACAGTCGGGGTCCAGATTCCATCAGACCATCTATATTACAAAAGAGAGGCCCAAGAAGCATTCTTCCTACCTGAGTTCTGTCTCCTAAACACACACACACACAGACACACAGACACACACACACACACACACGCACGCACACACGCACACACACTGCCCAAACCTCCCTGAGTCAAAACAAACTTCAGACCTTAACTCGGAATTTAGGGCCCAGCTGGGATGGGGGTGGGGCTGGAGGAAACACGACAGGATCTGAACTAGGGTTAAGGTTGGACACCAGTCTGGAAGACAAACTGAGTCTCCAGCCTTGGAGGCTCAAGTCCTCTTCCTCCACAAGTCACCCCCACTTCAAGGTCCGTATCTAGGCCTTATCTAGTAAAGGAAGTCATTAGGGTGCAGTGAGGGGAGGTGACAGCCCTTCAAACAACAGCCTCAAGGTGCCATGTCCTGGGCCATCTGCCCAGTACCTAGATCCCAGGTGACCTTCTAGGAACACCTCTGAGACCCGAGTAGTCATCATGAATGACTACTTAGTCCCCAGCACAGTTCTGCCCATGAGGGAAAGCCGCCAGTGTCCTGCTTCCTACTCTAAGGCCCTCTGGGAGAATGCATTCTAATTGGCCTGGTATCCTGAGAGGCAGGGTTTGGGAGTGGGATCAGGATGGGTCTGGAAGTTTCCCAGGCCTGACAGGTGGCCAGGGAGCAGGACTTGGGGAGGCCCCACTGGAGGAGCTTTCTGCCTTCAACAGCGAAACATTCCAGCATCCGTCATGGGAAGGTGGCAGCTCCTTGCCATCAGTCACCCAGGAAAGGCAAACAGCTCCAGCTGGGCCTAGCCCTGCTTCCCACAGAGCCCCAGCTTCAATCCTACCCCACCTGGAACCAGGGGCCAGGTCAGGGAGAACCCCAGACCTCCACTGCCACTGAGGCCACCAGGGATGGCTGACTCAGGCTCTTCTTGCCCTACCTTCCTCTTTACGCGCGCATACACACACACACACTGCTACCAGCAGCATACAAACACACACACAAGGACAGAGGCTTCTACCACACCCACAGACAGCTGTGCACACACACACCCCTCAACACAAACCCACAGAGAAGGGGTACCAGTGCACACTTTCACAGCACCCGCAATAGGCGGGGCTCACTGGGGGCAGAACTGTGAGGGCTGGTATCTGTCACACAATAGGTCATCTTTGGTCCTCCTGCATCTTCTGCATGCTGTGTGCATTTCTCCGAAGCCTATCTTCTTCCCATTTCCCAACTGGGATATGAGAGCCCTAGTACAGGGTCTTGGTCCCCTATCAAGGGTGACCCCTGTGCCCAGCAAGGGTCCTGACACACAGTATGAAAGCATGAAAGGCTTATGGGTTGAGGAAATAATGTGGCAGCCTCAGCCAAACAAGAAGTGATGGACAGCAGAGACCTCATCCAGGTATGGTGGCACATGCCTGCAATTTCAGTCATCAGGCGACTGTGGCAGGAGGACCCATGTGTTTAACAATAGCCTGGGTTACTCAGCAAGACACTGTCTTTGTGTGTGTGTGTGTGTGTGTGTGTGTGTGT
>LOEQ01000785.1:52967-63414 GCA_001685075.1 Bramus lutescens | reverse complement strand
CGGCACTGCACGTTGCGGTTGTTGCAGCAGCCAGAGCAACGCTGCACCTCTACGCAGGGCGGCCACACCAGGAAATTGGCGTTGGTGCGATCTATGAGGTTCCGCGAGATCTGGAACACCTCTGTGCGCGTCTTGCACTCGGCGATTACAGCGGGCTCTGCGGCTGCCAGGGAACCTGAGGGCGGGGCGACAGAAGAGGCTGTCAGGAGAGGAAGGTCTTCTTTGGAACCACCCCCCATCCAGACAGCCCTGAACTTGGCTGGACCACCGTGAGCCTCAGTTTACATCATCAGACAACGAAGACAATGATATCTACCCCAAAGAAGCATGGTCAGGATCAGGCAAGATCATCCCGTGTGCTCTTGTAAATGTTTAGTGCATGCCTGACCCACCATCCTGGATCCCAATTGTTCAGATTCACATAGCTGTGTGATTGGCTCACCTGAGTCCTCACCCACTGTTAGCCTGCCCGCTTGTACTGGTCTTTTGTTGTTGTTTGTTGTTTTCAAGATCAAAGTATCAAGGATAGCGCTGACTGTCCTGGAGCTCACTCTGTAGACCAGGCTGGTCTCGAACTCACCAAGATCCGCTTGCCTCTGCCTCTGCCTCCAGAATGCTGGGATTAAAAGTTTGCACCACCAGCGCCTGGCTGTACCGCCCTATTCTTATGTGACTCTTTCAAAGTCTCATCTGCCTCATCTGTGAAATGGGGTAGCATGAGCTGAGAGGAAGAGAGTGGGTGAAGCCTACAGCAAGTGCACAGTCATCTCCAGAGAAAGGTTCACAGATGGCAGTGGGGCTCAGGGACCTACAGGATCTGCCAGCCACATCTCCAGTGACTTGGAAACTGTAGGTGGCTTCTCCAAGGCCTACTGATCTATTGGCTTGGTCTCTGCCAAGGAACTACCAGCAGACCTAAGCTGGGCTTAGTGCCTCTGCACTAGGCCACAGTGTAGTCCTGAGCCACAGTGGACAGAGGACCCACCCAGAACAACTTGGGCTCAAGTGCGTCGAGTAAGGGCTCAGTCCTTCCATTCCAATTTCCCCACCCTGGTTTCTAGGCCTTTGGAGTAGAGCTGACTACATCTATTCCAGGGTTGGAGTGAGGAAGCGGTGAGTGTAAAGGCAAAGGCACATCTCTGGGAATTTGAGACCAGTCTGGTTTACCTAGTGAGCTCCAGGCTAGCCAGGACTATGCACTAAAACCCTGTTTCAGAAACAAAAAGACACAAGCCACTATATTTTAAAAGCACAGCATGGGACAGAGGGCATGGTAACTCAAACTTCAAAGATGGCTACACTCCTCATTCAGTTCTAACAGCAGGGAAGGGATGTGGAAGGTGACCCCAATCCAGGATGGCTGTGTGCCCTGGTTTTTCTTCCCTGGATCCCACTCTTTGAAGGACCACTATATGGACCTTTGGTTTTACCTAGACTCCTCCTCCCTCGAGATGAGCTTTCCGGCTCGCCTCCGGAGTGTGCTCGGGTCATGTTCAGGTCCAGCTCAGCCCCATTTTCATCTGCAAGGGAAAGGAAGCATAGTCAGGCATGCTGGCCCAGGCTGCTACCACAGGACTGGGTTGAGGATAGCATCTCTACACTCTGGGACCCCACCCTTGGTGCTCTCAAAACCTGAGGTCCCTGCCCCTGAAGAGGCAACCAGGCAAAGCCTTGGGCAGCTGAATGGCCCATGGGGCTGGTGGGGCCTGACTGCATCTTTGAGAGCCTCCAGCGAGTTTTTAGCCCCATTTTTGGCCAGAACCCATGTCAATGGAGTTAAAAATAACCCTTCCCCTTTGCTACTGTCAGCGAACCCTCCTCGGCCTCCAGGGTGGAGCAGGGACCCAGAGCACTGGAGGCCAGTTCCCAGTGCCCTCCAAAGTGTTCCCATAGGAAGTGCTGGTTGGAGAAATTCCCAGAATCCCCTGGGGGCTAGCAGGCCCAGTACAGCCTGCTGGAGCCTTGACAATGGCCCTACTGGTCTGGAGAGAAAGGGTGGAGAGGGAAGGGGGTGGGAGGGCCTGCGCCAGCCACACTAGGTCGGCTCTCTCCTCCGTTTTCAATCTTTCTGGGCTTCTCTTCCTGTCACTAGCCGAAGTTCCCTTCTCTAAGCTGGAGTCATGCTACCAGCTCTCCTTGGTGACACCTCCACCCACACACCTCGCTGCCTTGAGAGATTGGCCAGGGCTGCCTACTCTTCCTAGGATGGGAGGGTGGTGAGGAGGCTTTGAACTTGATCTTGAAGGTAGATAGCCCCTCTTGTCTCTCAATGGTGAGGAACAGCAAATGAACTGAGGGATGCTGGAGACAAGCCTCTGCCACCTCCTTATGGCACCTAGGGGACCATATATCTTCCCCAGCCCACTGGTCCCATCAAAGGCAAAGGCTTCTGCCAGCTGCCACCCTATCTAGGACTCCAGGGATCCTGCAGATCGCCACTGACTGATTGGTCTGCTTTGTCCAGCCCAACAGTGTCAACCACGTCAGCCTGTCTCTCTGTCCCTTATTCTCTTTCTCACTGCCATCTCTGGAATGCCCCTGGTGGGGAGGAGATGGGGAGAGATGTACTTTGTGGAAAGGTTAAGTTGATTAGGAAAAAATAGCCACATGATTGCCTCGAAACAGGCCTGCTATTGAAAACCTCACATTCAAGATCCCGACCCCCACCAGGGGTGTGGAGGGGCTGCCCGAGTTGGGCAGCAGAGCGCCTTGGAAAGAAACAGCAAGATGGCTAAATTTGGAAGTCGCCCCATTGTGTGGCCAGGGCTGGTCAGCCGGGCACGGGTGGGAGACATCGGGTGGGGGCCCTGGTGAACAATAGGGGGGCCCAGCTGGGCCCCCTCCTGCCTGCCTTGCCACCCCCCAGCCCAGGCAGTATTGAAAGGGCCCGGGAATGCTTTTGAGAAGGAGCCAGGGACCCAACGGAGAGAGGAAACAAAGGCAGGAAATGCTGTTCCCCCATAGATAGCGTCTGGGCAAGAATTACAAAGTGACAAAGAGACAGGACCCCAGAGGGACAAGGGCTCGCGGGTGCGTGGGGGTGGGGGTTGGGGGCTGCTGAACAGGGCTCTAGGGACCAGGCCAGAGGTCAGAATAAAATGGAATTTGCTCTGAAGACTGCGTTTATAAATACATTTCCAGCCCAACCCGCCAGCCCTACCACGTGTGTGCCACCAAGCACGTGCCCATTCGCCCAGTGCACTATTGGGCATGGGCAGGGCTGCCAGCTGGTCTTGGCCAGGTGTCCCCAGGAGACCTTGTTGACCAGAGGGGCAAGGAGATGTCTTCTATAGCTCCACCCTCTTCACCTGGATAGGTATTTAGTACATGCCCTGAGTGCTTTCTCTCTGCCCGCCCTGCTTCAGGGACCCCACCCTCTGCACCAAGCTAGAGTCACACGTGGGTGCTGCTTCTGCCACACCCCATGTCCCAGGTACCAACCCGTGGGCCTGCTGTGCCCTGCCCTGGGTAGGTGTGGTCAGGATTTCACTGGGATGTGCCATGGATCTAGTTCCCTTATGTCAAGAGGGGTGTCCCTCCCCACTCTCCCAAGCACCAGTGGAGGCTGAGGTTCTGGAGGAGGATCCAATTTACCTACGGAGTCTCCATGCAGCAGGCGCTGGAGGTCATCAAAGGAGCGGATGGAGCGGTCACTCAGCATTTCATAGAGTTCCTCTGGAATGGGGTCCCCCTGTTGGGCAGACACCAGGAACTGAGTAAAATGGGGTGAAGGCTCACCAGGCATGGCTCTCTTACCAACCACATGCTTTCTCTTGCACAAAGTTCCTATAAGGCCCCTCTGTCCCCAGCAAATAGACAGTAAGGCTGGAATAGGTGGGATCCAAGGCTGAACCAGGGGCAGAGGCCCAAAGGCTTAAAGAGCTAAATCCAGACTGAGATGCCCCACCCCAGCCCTCCACAGTATCCAGACTTGCCCCCAGCTCCAAGGCTTGTCTACATCTGTCTCCCCCATCAGATCACAGGTCCTGGAGAAACTCCAACAGTCTCACTTCTCAATACTCTCCCTCCACACCTGGTAGCTAAGACACGCACGCTGTATGTGCAGGGATCCCCAAACCCAGTGTGAGTAGAGGCTTCATTCAGACAATGATAGTGAAGTGTGTACTCCAGCTCCCAGCCCTCCCCCCCAGCCCAAGAGATGCTTAATAATGTTTGCTGAGTTGTGAGGTCTCAGGAGGCTGTGTCTCCCAGTGCTACTGACTTAGTCCCTGCCAAAGAGGAAACAAGGGAATCCTCAGACCCAACCGGGAAACCTGAGCGCTTACCCATGCATGCCCCATGCCCAACCAAACGCTATTTTTAGAGTCCCTCTGGCCTGTCACCAAACACTTGAAACTTAGTTAGAACCTTAACAGGCCTCACTACAAGCCAGCTTCCTCCGGGGAAACCACAGGTCCTACAGTCACATTCATATAGCTGGAGAGAGAGATCACAGTGGCATCGCCACAGCTCCAGGAGTCTCAAGAGCCTGGTGCCAAAGGCTACAAGAGGTGAGGGCAGAGGGGACTGGGAAGTGTCCACAATAAGGAGCAAAGGAAGGACGCAAGATGCCAAGGCATATCTAAAAGCTGTGGCCACAATGAGTGCACACGCATGTGGTACATACATACATGCAGGCTTGGGACAAGACAATGCAGCTTGAGAGAAGCTCTGCGAGGACTAAGCCACTCTGTGCCTCAGTTTCCCTGGACTGAGAAGTGAAGAAGCCCTGCCCTGTATTCACTGAACCACACTGGAAGCAGCGCTTTGAGTACTAAGCACAGGTGTGTGTGTGTGTGTGTGTGTGTGTGTGTGTGTTTGAGGCTAGGGTTTGCTGCTCTCTCACTGTCTAAGGTGGAAAAGAAGCTTTCGCCCATGGCCTGCTGGGGGAACCTCCTCAAAAGCTGCATGTCTCAGACAGTTGTTGAGAGCCAGGTGCATGATACCCCGTGCCCACCTATGTCCCAAGCTACTCTGGAGGCAAAGGCAAGAAGATCTCTTGTTTGTTTGCTTGCTGGTTTTGTCAACCTGACTCAAGCTAGACTTGATTGTGAAGAAGGAACCTCAATTGAGAAAAAGTCCCTATCAGACTGTGGGCAAGCCTGGGGGATATTTTCTTGATTGGCTGACTGATTGATTGATGTAAGGGAGCCCAGATCACTGTGGGTGGGTGGGACCACCCCTGGGCTGGTAGACTTGTGGCCTATAAGAAAGCAGGCTGTCAAGCCATGAGGAGCAAGCCAGTAAGTAGCAGCCCTCCAAGGCGTCTACTTCAGTTCCTGCTTCCAGGTTCCTGCCCTGCTGGTCGGTGCTGTGGAACTGCAGGCTGACACAGATTCTATCCTCCCCAAGTTACTTTTGAACATGGTGTTATCATACAACCAAAATCTAAAGCAGTTTGGGTTTGCCTTTTTTTTTAGACATGGTCCTATGTTGCCCTAGCTGGCTAGCATGAAACTCAAAAATAGACTAAGATAGCCTTGAACTCAACGATTCACCTGCCTCTACTAAGTGCTGAGATTAAAGATGTGAGTATGCCTAGCAGGAAGATCGTTTGACGCCAGGAGTTCCAGGCTAGACTGGGCACCATAGAGATACCCAGTCTCACTTAACACAAAACAAAACAAAACAGAAACACCTTGTAGTCCTTGACACTTGTGGTAATGTTTAGAAAAAAATTCCTCAGGGATTCAGTCATACCTATCTCTGGTCCCCCATGTCAACCTAGGAAGTAGAGGATACAATCTGGGGACTGGGCGGGGGGCATAACTCCTTGAAATCTGGCTCCTAGGACCCATTCAGCATCTGGGTCATTTTGTTCAATCATGGAGTTTATGAACTTGCCTGGTATCCTGGGAATGTCAGAAGTTTGAGGGAGAAGGGGGTGAGGGCAGGGGCTTCGTGGACTATAGTGTCCACAGCTTCACAGTTGGGCCAAGACATGCAGGACAGATGTTCAATGCTGGTCTAGAGAAGACCACTGTCCCAGGTTCTGTCAAACTCAGAACTGGTATTCAAAAGACTTTGATTCCTTCCTCACCCTGCCACCATCTGCGGTGCGACCTCCAGCTGGCCACTGCCTCTCTCTGGTTTGGGCTCTTATCTATGAACTGAGGGTGTTAGAAGACATTGGATTGCATTCTAATTCTGCCCTGGGGGTAGCAGAAGGAGCAGTGACTAGCTGGAGCCAGGATGTGTAAAGTGGCTTGCTTGCCCAAGAGAATGAGAAGCAAGTGGTGGCTCAATCAGCCCTGGTGGTACTTCTGCCAGGATCTCCTTGTCCACTCAAGGGCTGACTGGAGCTGCCAGTGAGGCAAAGCAAGCCGAGCCTCAGTCTTCAGTCCACCAGGCAAAGGAGCCCATCACATGGAGACAAACTCGCCCCTGAACCCCAGGTGGAAAGCGTGGAGGTGCAAAAGCACTCAGCTCAGTAAACCCTGGTATCCATCCCTTTCTCTCCAGAGCTCCTCTCAGGTGTGGTCCTTCAAGCCAGGCACTGACTAAACAAAATGCTGCCCGAAGTCCAGTCCTGAGGCCAGCGTTATCATTAGTCTCATATTCTAGATGGGAGAACTGAGGCTGAGAGAAATTAATCTACAGTCACAAGTCTAGATGACTAGTCAGTGGCAGAGGTGGGTCTCTCCCAGGCCATAGCATGCCTACCTGCTCCTGGCCCACCAGGAAAGGTTCAAACATGCTTCCCTTCTCTTCTGATGATGCCACTGGACCCAGCATCATTTGAGATTCCTGCTGTTTCCCTTGTCCCTATCTCTCTCTATTTTTTGGTTTTTCAAGACAGTCCTGGCTGTACTGGAACTCACTTTGTAGACCAAGCTGGTCTCAAGCTCATTGAAATCGGCCTGCCTCTACTTCCCGAGTGCTCGGATTAAGGACGTGCTCTTCTTACAGCAATGGTCTCAATTACACATTGATATCATCTGAAGACATTTTTGGTGGTCATGGCTAGACACAGGCTGCTAGCATCAGTGGGTGGTGGTAGGGATGCTATTCACCATCCCACAGTATGCAGGATGTCATGAAGGATACAGTATCACTGGTCCCAAATACCCACAGTAACAGAGGTGAGAAACCCACAATAGAGGAAAGTCAGGGCTCTCCGAATAAAGGGAACCACAGTGCTCAAAATAAATCATCAAAAACTTACTTTCTGCTGGACGTAACAGCACAGTCCTATAATCCCAGCTGCTTAGAAGGCTAAAGACAGGATTGCAAGTTCAAGGCTACTCTGGGCTAAAGGATAAATTCAATGTCAGCCTGGGCTATGAAACAAATTCAAAGGCCATCCTGGGACACTTAGCAATACCCTGTCATAGAATAAAAGCAAAGAAAGGGCTTTGGGTGTGCCCAGTGGCAGAACAATTGCCTAGCATTAGTGAGGTCCTGGGTTCAGTCTGATGAAGACTGACAAAGAAACAAATGGTATCTTCCTCCCTCAAGTGGAGTTAACCACAGCTAGCCCTTAAGTCCCTGGTAAGTGTAACTGTACAGAGCAGAGCAGCCCCAAATTAAGGGCATTTAATGAGATGTTATTGCTTTCATCACCAATTCTTTCATATGGCTCCCTGAAAGCAGCATGACACTCATGTGCTGGGCCAGACAATCACAATACTTTCAAGGATGGTGACAGGTGGGTGGAGAGCTGCCATCCCCAGGACAGAGTGTGACTTTGTCCTATCCCCCACACTGGGCAACAGGAAATGGAACCTTAACCCCACACTGACACTACCAGGTGCCCTGTGAGCTGGTGGGTCTCTTCTGAGACCGGAGATGTGAACGGTTAGCCTGAGGTCCACTCCAGGATGCAGTACTCTGGGAAGAGTCTCAAGGGCACGTGTTTGCTGTCAGAGTCTGTGTGTCTGTGTGTGTTCTGCCACAGGTTCTGGAAGCCTCTAGGTGGGCACTCACAGATTTCCCCCATACATGGTAAAAGATGCCTGACAGCTTGAAGAAGCTGCCCCAGGTCTCAGGCCTAGGGCTCCTGGTAGGACTAGGGTGTGGCATGGAAGCAGTTGGGGCAAAGCCAGCCTGGCAGTCAAGAGAAACAGCCTCCTCCCTGCCCCGCCCCCAAAGGCAGCTACAGGAGGCATGAGCAAGCAAGCATGAGGCCAGGTGAGTTACCTGCTCCCAGCCAGGCTGGCAGATCAAAAGGGCTTGTACCCCACCCTCCACCTGAGCCCCAGCACGGCACACACACATCCACACACAGGCAGACATACACTCCAGTCTGATGCCACTGCAGTGAGGGAGATGGGCTCTCTGCCCAACACCCAGGGCGTTGTCTGTGGCTGGCAGAGGCAGAAGCTGACAGGGCCTCCTAGGGCCTGCCTGCTTGCCGACTTGCGTCTCATGCTGTATTTAGACGAGATGGCAAAGAAGAGCTCTTTGAAGAAGCCCTTCCTGGGCACAATATAGATGCCTTTTGGAGCCAGATTTTCTACCCAGCAGTTCCCTCTTGGTTCCTGGGATTACCCTCTCTCTCACCTTGTCTGTCCCCCCCCGCCCCCGCTGTTCCTGCATCCCAGCCCCAGTCCACTAGCTTCCCCTACCTCTGCTAGAGCAAGAGAAAAAAAAATGTCAAAGCTGGAAGAAAAGGACCTGTCTTAAGGATGTGCCACCCTGGTGGCCCATTGCAATCATTGCCTCCCACCTTAACTCAATGGGAGCCAGTTCCCCTGTTATTCGTAACACTAAATGAGTCCAACCTGCTCCATATTTCAGGTGGGGGAAGCTGAGGCCCAGCCTGCTTCTCCTTCATTGTCTTTCTACCTCAGTCCTCCGTGCTGACAGTCCAAGTCCCAAGACAGAGAAAGTATTTTAGAATACCTCACCATGGGGGAGGGGCAGGGTTACAAACCAGATGCCCACCATGCAGTGCACTGCACCATGGGCGGTTGCCCTCAGAGGCCAGGCTTCATCCAGGCTGTGTTAATAAAGCACGCTTGGCCTGAGCCCACTCCACCATTCATGGTTCTTTCCACGCTCCTTTGGTGATTGTGCAGGCTACAAGCACTCCACTAACACAGTGGGAATCAAGACAAAAATCCCTCTGGTGTAGTGTGCAGTTCATGGGAGAAAGCAGGAAACAGGCAGCTAAATAAACCAAAAGTTGAAAAGTTGTCCTAGTCAGGTATGATAGTGCATACCTATAACTCTAGAGGTGGCAGAAGGAAGATCAAAGGTTCAAAGCCAGCCCCACATACACAGTGAGTGGGAGGGTAGCCTGGACTACATGAGAGCTTGTCTCAAATAAAATATCAGAAAGAAAATATATCATAGAAAGAACATCAAAAAGAGGGAGGACATCATGAACCCAGAGAGAACACCTTGAATTGATTCTTCCATACACGCGCACGAACTTCCTGCCTCTTGCACTCAGGCCTCCAGAATCTATCCGACCTTGACTTTCACAATTCCGGGCAGGGGGATTCCAGCAAGTGGGTCCCCCCCACCCCCGTGGCCATTAGGAAGCCAGAAGGAAACTGGGTTGGTGGCTATGGGGCCCCACCACTCCTTCCCGGCAGAAGGGTGCTGAAGCAGACAGATTGTCACATGACAGTCACCTTCTGGGAAGCCAGCTCAGCTGAGGGGGACGGGGCCTCAGCAGCCTTTTCAAACTCTCCTCCAGGCTGCTTCCAACACCTAAGCCTTCCTCTAAATACAGCCAACTTCGAGGTCACCTCCAGGAGCAAGCCCCTCCTTCTGTCTCCCTGCTTGCCTGGGCTGGCCCTATGGGGACAGGGTCCTCAGAATTTCAGTACTCTTCATGGTTATGGGGAAAGTCAACTGCAAAACGCAGTGCAATTGCGGTCCCAGAAGCGTCTATGGAGGAGCAAGGATGCGCTTCTGAGCTGCAGCTTCAACCCCAAATGCGAATATTCATGGGAGTGGTGGAGTGCTCCTGGAGGAAGTTGGGCTGGTTAAGACGGCCTGGGAAGCCACATTCAGACGTTACAAATCCAGCAGAGCCCCTGCCAGGATAAACAAGTAGGGAGGGTGTAGGGGACACACTAGGTAGGCAGTGTCCTTTATGTCTTGGAGGGCAAATGGGTGCTTATTTGAAATGAAAAATTCTTGGCTATCCCAACATCACTATCGACCATCACCATCGGTTACATGGGGGTGGTTGAAAAACTGTTACAGAGAGGCAAAGTTTGAGGGATGACAAGCTGCTCTAACCAGGCCAAATAAATGGATGCTGCAGAGCCCAGATCAGGATCTGGGATTATCCCTTCCTCCTTAGATCCCCCCAGGAAGGAAAAGGGATGGCTACAGAGGCGGTGAGGTGCCAGGGCCCACTGCGGGCCCACCTGTTGCGTGGGGGCGGGCACCTGGCACTAAGTGTACAGTGGGGCTGTGCGTGCCTATGTACGTGCGTGGGTGTGTGAGCGCACGTGTACTCGGGCCGCGCGCGCGTGTGTCCCGCGTG
>LOEQ01000785.1:33865-50497 GCA_001685075.1 Bramus lutescens | reverse complement strand
AGGAGCCAAGGGAGGGCCTAAGGCGAGGACTGCAGCTTAAGGGGTCTCTGAGAGCCAGGCAGCCCCTCTGGTAGTAAATCTAGCCCCTTGGCAAGTACTGGAGGCGAACCATGGCCCCACCCCTTGGCCCAGTGACCTGTGTTTAGGGGCATGTCTGCAGGGCCAGGACCAAGACCAGGAATGTAGCCCCTGAACCCCAGAACCAGACATCTGCAGCCTGGCAAAGGCATGATGATGAAGGACTGGGGCTCTGCAACCTGGCAGCTTAGATTCAGTTCCTGTCTAATTGAGTAGCTGGGTCACCTTGGGCAAGTCACTTTCTTCTGTGCTTCACCATACATTTCTTTAAGTGGGGACAGGGTATCGGGTGGCTTAAATGTCAGAATGATCAGAAAGCATCCAGCCGCACACCACCCTCAAGGTTAAAACTCTTAAACCCACAATGGGAACCCTTCAGCTACAAACTAGGTCTGCCTCTCCTTGCTTGTTGCCTGGCACACAGAAAGCGCTGCCATGCCAGCATGGGCTGGATTTGAATTTGTTGAACTGCAAAGTCACACAAACACCCACAGCCCTGCAGCATCCTCACAAGGCTGCCACCAAGATGCCACCATCAGTAGGGTGTTTACTACCTCCCTATGTCCCCCAGTTCCAGGCCCAGAGGCCACCCACCCACCCCAGCACTCTCTCACAGTTAACACCTTCCACCCCCAGCTCAGGGAGCTGCTGTGTCCCTTCCTTCAGCAGTCACAGTGACACAGTCATACTCACGCTTGTTGGCCCAGCACCCACCACAAGACCAGCAGGCTCACTGCATTGCCTCCTGCCTTTAGGACACCTTGTCCTCAGCCACTTCTGCTGCCTGTCACCTCTCCTTGGTCCCATGTCAGCCTGCATCCCCACACACGCTGAGTGGTGCTACTGCTCTCTTGGCCCTGAAGAGGGGGTGCCAGGTGAGGGAGAACCTCCCAGGCCTCTTTACACATAACTCCAGGCATCCACTTTCCCAAATGACCAGCTAGCAGAGTGGCCCAGTGGCTGGGAGATAGCCTAGGGCAGGTGACCTTTGGGCAGGTTATTTACCCTCTCCAATGATACCTTGCTTTCCTCCTCTGTAACTTAGAGATGCAATTGGAGGAAAAGAGGAATTTCAATGGAGCCTGGGAAAACCATAGGGGGTTGGAAGTGCTTGCCATCTTTGTGGTTGATGATAGGTTCATAGGAACCGGGGCTCTAGGTGGGTAGGTTTGTTGATAAAGTGCTTACATGAAGACCTGAGTCTGCTCCCCAGAACTCATCGAGAAAACCCAGCAGAGCAGCACACGCTTGTAATCCCAGTGCTGGAGAGGTGGAGATCGAAGCTTGTTGGTCAGCCAGTCTAATCAGTGAACTTCAAGCCAATGAGAGGTATTGTCTCAAAGGAGGTGGACTACCCGAGTTTCTCCAGTCTCCACACTCACCTGCACACATTTGCACATAAGCACACACAACAACACACATGTTAACTTTGTTTTTTAACCGATACGTGCAGTTGGTTGTACCTCAGCACAGTGAAAGTGGTTTGCCCTCCTCACAGGGTGGTAGGAAGCTCACAAAAGATACTCCTCCGTAGGACCACCACTCAGGACAGACAAATGTGCTGGGAGACAAGATGGCCGGCCTAATTGTGAGGAGATAATCCAACACACTAGATCCCGTGTCAAGATTTAAAAATGCTTCCACCAGACACCTGGGTGAGCTCCCCCTTACCATGTTTGTTTCTAGGAATACAGTGATAGAGCCAGCACTGAGTGGAGCATACACACCCCCTCAATGCTTCTGGGAGATATGTTAGTCCATTGGTACCAGAATAAAAACTAGAGCACACAGGGACTCAGCAACTTAGACCAGGTCACATGATACCAGTAAGTGGTGGAGCCACGGCTTGGGCTCCAGGGTCCAGCTACAGAGCCCAAATCTGTAACCCACCATGCTGTACTATTTTCTGCAGGTAATGGATAATGACCATAGTGGCACTATAAATTTTTTTTTACCTATGTGTATAGGAGTTTTGTGTAGTATGTGTCACATGCATGCAGTAACCATAGAGGCCAAGAGAGGGCGTCAGAGCCACTAGGCCTGAAATTGCATGAGCCACCATGGAGGTGCTGGGAATTGAACCCCACTCCTCTGTAAGAGCAGCAATGTCCTTTAATCTCTCTAGTCCCCTGCCCCCCCCCAACAGTGCTTTGCACAGAGTCAGGAGAGGCAGCAGGGACTGCAGGTGCTGAGATGACTTCTGGGACAGCCCCGTTCACCTCCTTGCAGGGAGCCTCTCCCAGAACTGTCCTCTTCTCTCTCACTAGGATCGACAGACACAGCAGACACCTCTTCCAGGAAGCCTGTCAGGCTTGACACTTGCTCCAGGTTCTCTGTATGCGTCCCTACAGAGTTGTCTGGACACTGCTCTTGTATCAGAACTAAACTGAGTTGAGCATAAATGGAGGTTCTTGGTGAGTATCTGCTGGTGCAATAAATGAATGAGCAGATACCTTGCCTGATTCCCCCTCTCCACCCTGGCCAGAGACATCTTGTGCGGAGACACCAAACCCTTCCTTAAAGGTGGCACACTACATAACTCAAGCACAGGGGATCCGAGATCTAAAGTGTATCCCGTCCTGTCTGTCCATCCATGTCACCTGCCCCTCTGCTGCTGCTGCCATTGTTACAGAGGTGGATC
Organism: Bramus lutescens; assembly: GCA_001685075.1. Classification (NCBI taxonomy): domain Eukaryota; kingdom Metazoa; phylum Chordata; class Mammalia; order Rodentia; family Cricetidae; genus Bramus; species Bramus lutescens. The sequence goes on along the minus strand of LOEQ01000785.1, from coordinate 47,778 downwards.
TAGAGATCTCAGACCTGGGAAGACAAGACCTGAATTTTGCATTAGGGTCAGGAAGGAACCAGATTCCCCTGTCAGCTCAGGCTAGAAATAGAAATTGACCTTGGAGTGGGGGGCCTCACCCACCCCACACTCTGACCCACCCATATGAGGTAAGTGGTGTAGTGACTACCAGACCTCTGAGTGCTGAGGTAGGTTTGCCTACAACGGGGGACTTAGCCAACTTTAGAGTGGTCTCAGCCCTCATCCATTGAAACCATCTGCCTTAGTTTGGTTTCTGTTGTGGTGATGAAACACCGTGACCAAAAGCAGTCAGTGTGGGAAGGAAAGGGTTTATTTGGCTTTCACATCCTGATCACAGTTCTTTACTGAAGGAAGTCAGGGCAGGGACTCCAGGCAGGGTCCCGGAGGCAGAAACTGATGCAGAGGCCATGGAGAGGTGCTGCTTACTGGCTTGCTTCCTTGTGGCCTGCTCTTTTACAACCCAGGCCTACCTGATCTAGGTGGCACTGCCCACAGTAGGCTGGGCCTTCCCACATTAATCATTAATCAAGAATATGCCCCACAGACCCGTCTGATGGAGATGTTTTCTCAGCTGAGGTTCCCTCTTCTCAGATGACCCTAGCTTGTGTCAAGTGGACAAAAAATCTGACCAGAACACCATCTACACCTGGGTGTGGTCACCTGGGGCCTGGCTGGAGCTAGGAGATGTCAAGGAAGGAGGTGGCTCCTTCCCAGGGTCTCCACCTTCAACAATGCCTAGCAGCCATGCTTTTCCCCCTACTACAAATGACCTGCGTCCAAGCCCTGAACCATGCGATGACAATGCCCATGCACTACACCCTGTGTATGGCTGCCATCCCCTGCCTTACTGTGGAAGAAACTTACGGTAAGACCTATGGGGCCTCCTCCCTGTTCTGCCTCACTTCAGAGCTGCCAGACGGGGAGAGAATGCCGTCACCCACACTCATTTTACAGACAAGAGACCAAAAAGTCAACCCCCCAGGGGAAGACTGCCTGGATCTAAAGTCCACTTACTAGCTGTGGGACATTGGGAAAATTACTTAACCTCTCTGAGCCTCAGTTAACTCATCTGTAGCTGTGGGTACCGGTAGTAAAGTGATAAACCCTTCATTGGTTAAAATGACTTCACACACGCAACCATTGAAGGCGCAGCATGGGCACTGTACAAATGTTGACCTTTATAATACTAAGGTGGTGCATGTGGTGCACACACCCACCTCCAAACCCAGCATCCAGTATTAGGAAAACAGCCCACGGTTGGAAGGAGCATAGGCCTTCAGAACTAGGAGCAGCTTGTCCTCGAGTAGGGCCCTCACCTTTCTGTCAGATAGATACTCCCTTCTTCCATGAGGCTCTGGCCCCTGTGCTGTGAGTCTTAGGGTGCAGGGAGCCCAGAAAACCAGGCAGATGGACCATAGGTCTAGACTACCCACAGGAGCCTATCCTGCTGCCTTGTCAGGTACACAGGGCAAGGGAAGCCAGTGTTTGTTTACACCGCCAGGCAGAGCCGAAACATTTTTAGATCCTCCAGGCTCCAGACAAGGAAAAGGATGTGAATGTTTGGACCAGCAAATCAGAGCTGCCTACCTGGAAATGGCTGGGAGAAGCCGAGTCCTCCAGTGTCGCAGAGCCGGCCCAGATGGCTGGGAGGAGGCCCACCTACGGCTGGCTTTCTTACGGGAGTGAACAAAGGTCCCTTCTCCCTGGAGAAGACACCCCACCACCACCACCAGCTGCACCCGTGTCAGGGTTGGGGCACCAGCAAAGTACAGGCTCGGGTCAGCCTGGAGGCACTTCCTGGACCTCTGTCATGGCCACCTCAGCTGTAGACCACAGCGGGGGTAGGGCAGTTGTGCCCCTGGAAAGCAAGGACAAGGAGATGGCTGCATCCACCCTGAGCCCTGTTCCATGGTGCCTGCCATGTTGCCTGGCTCAGGGTGGCCCAGCTTTGGTATGTTGTGGGGTGCAGAAACCATATGTGCTCCCTGGAGGGGCCTGTTAGGGTTAGAAGTGAAAAGCCAAGGACTCAGTGTACCCCAGGACTCGCCCAGGGCAGGGAGCCACTTGCTGGAGAAATGCACCGCACCCTGAGGGAGAAGCTGTGTTCTGGGGATGGGTTAGCCAGCTAGCTCTCTCTAAGTCAGCGTCGTTCAGCCATGTTCTGAACATTCTGGAAGGAATGGGGCAGGAGGGAGGGACAGAGGCAGCCCCTCTTGGTGGGGTACCAGCTTGCTTGACAGAACTGTGTGTAACTGTGGCGGGCCTGTGAAAAGAACAGGAAGCCTGTTACAACATAAAAGTCACCGATTTCCCATCAAAGGCCCAGTGCTCAGCAGGCAGCTTGCCCCGAATTCTCTGTGCAGTCACTCATTTAAGCTACTCAGCCTGCAAGAGCAGGGTGTTCTCACAGGTAGGTACACCGAGGCCCTTAGCAGCTCTGCCAAGGGGCAGCCTATGCTGTAGCCCCTGCCTGTTCATCTGCCAGAGGGCAAAGAAGAGAACACATCCCTACCACTACCTGTCCACCTGGGCTCTACCCTCCCCCTCCCCCACTCTTGAGGACTGCCTCTGTACCTTCCCCTTGTATGTGCAGCCAATAAACAAAGCCTTTAAAAGAATGATATGTGTTTATTTTAAAGTGTGTGTGAGAGAGAGAGACAGACAGAGTGTGTTTGTGAATGCCCGTGCCCTTGAACTTCAGAGGCCCCGGAGCTGGAGTTAAGGCAGTTGTGAGCCATGTAACATGGGTGCTGGGAATGGAACCCAGGTCCTCTGTAAGAGCAGTAGACACTCTTAACTGCTGAGCCTTCTCTCCACCCCCTCCTAAAGTCTTTTTATTTTCTTTATTTTTTCCTTTTTCTTTTCTTTTTACCCCTTGAGACAGGGTGTTACTATGTAGCCCAGGCTGGCCTTGAACTCACAGAGCTCCTTCTACCTCTGCCTCTGCAGTACTGGGATTAAAGATATTCACCACCATGCCCACCTGGAGTCTTTTTTAACATTTTTTTAAAGGAATGAAATTGATTTCATTTTTTAGGTAGCTTGGTTGGAGACAGAGTCTCATGTAGCCCAGGCTAACTTCTAACTCACTGTGGAGTCAAGAGATCTTGGAACTCTCAATTCTCCTGCTTTTACCTCTCAAAAAGAGGTAATGCTGGGATCAAAGGCACAGACAACTATACATGGCATTTTTATTTGGGAGGCAGTGTTTTGGGGGGTGTGGTTTTGCAGTCTGGGGTATATAACCAAGACTCACCTGGAACTAGCCATATAGCTCAGGGTGTCTTCAGACTAGGAATCTACCTGCCTCTGCTCCCAAGTGTTGATTACAGGTGTGAACCACCACACCTGGGAAAATACACTAATTTTTTTATGGTTTGCATCAACCTTCTCAACTGCCCAGCCACGTGGGGAAAGCACATTATCCCTGTGGACCAGACAAGAAAGTAGAATCCCAACTTGGAGGAGCAATGCCAAAGGCATCAGTATCCTTGTCTGTAGGATGGGGATGCAGACACTGAGTGCCAGCGATGTGGTACCATACCATGGGGCTTTCTCATAAAGATCTGGGCATGACACTGCCAGCTCACCCTCAGGGCTATCTGCTCTGTATTGGGGTCTGAGGGGGTGGTTTACAGACTCAGGGAGCCAGAAAGATCTAGATGATTGTACAGCTTGCGTAAGGTAGCCTGGTGACCAGTGGTCTCGGTGACCTCCACTGTCAGGGTGCAGTGCAGGAAGAAGATAGGCCACAGCCATCCAGCTCATCCCTGCACCAAGCCATTGAGTGAGCTGTCACTGGACTCCCAGAAGATGGACTTCTCATCTCCTCCCCTTTCTCCTGCCCCTCATCCCTCCTTGTGCCTGGGACTCTCTGGTACCTCCTTTATTCTACCATGGTTGCAAGCAGCACGCCTCAGGTTCCAGCCATGTGACCAGGACTTGTCCCATTCTGAAGCCAGGCACATTAGCGATGGTGTTGGGTTAATGGAATGAATGGAGGCAAATGTGCGGCACCAGCACATGCAGAAGGGAACTGTGGTCACTATCCCTCACTAAGGCTTCTGGGAGATTCTCTGCTGCTTAGACTTGGACCTAGGCTTGAATATCCAGGACTTCCCCTACAGTACTCAAAGGAGGAAGAAGAATGGTGTGGAGAGATGTCTCCATGGTTAACAGCACAGACTGCCCTTGCAGAGGACCCAAGTTCAGTTCCCAGTGTTCCTCCACCCCCAGAGGATCCATGGCCCCTTTATGGCCTCTTAGGGCATCTGTACTCAAATACATGTGCATCCACGCACAACCAATTAGAAATGAAATAAATCTTTAAAAAATAATAACTCTTTGGTACAGTGATACACAACCTTTAACTCAGCACGGGGGAGACAGAGGCGGGTAGATCTCTGAATTCAAGGCTGCTTTGGTCTACAGAGTGAGTTCCAGGACAGCTAGGGATACATGAGGGTATATGTGCTTTAATGCAGAACTCAGGAGACAGGCAGGCAGATCTCTGAGTCTAAGGCCAGCCTAGTATAATAACAAGTAACAGGTCAGCCAGTGTGACCCTGTTTCCACAAAAACGACTGGTCTACAGAGCAAGTTCCAAGACAGCCAAGGCTACCCAGAGAAACCCTGTCTCAAACAACAACAAAAGTCAAAGACATGTTGGTTTAGTTTTCTTGTGACCGGCTAGCTAGGTAGCCAAGGCTATCCTCAAACTCTTGGTCCTCTTGCCTCCACCACCAAATTGCTGGGACTACAGGCTTGTGCCAAGACAGACAGATCCTTCTTTAGATGACTGAGCTATTTTCCATGTGGAATAGCTTGGGTGTGCTGGGAGGATAAGCGTGCCTGTGCGACATGGTCTGAGTGGGACTTGGGTCTGTGTGCATCAGGGTAAATGCTGGGATGGCCAGGCTGGCTGGTGGGTCCCCATGTACAGGCGCAGAAAGGCTTCCAATCCGGGAAGACCACCTCAGGGTGGAGAATGACACCTCAGCCTCCACACTCATCTCCCCTTCATCTCCCTCCATCCCCCATCTCCCCAGCTTCTTCCTGTTTTGATGGAAGGAAAAAATTTTCAGCTTTTTCCTTCTTTATTTTTCCAGACGAGTGACTCGCTCAGGAGAGGAATTCCCCCCTCCCCGGTCCCCATCCCCTGTCATCCTATGCATCGATGCCATAGGTCCGGCCCATCCTGTTGTGCTGGGACAGTCATGTCTATTTTTGGGTGCTTTATGGGGGTGGCGCCTCAGGGGAGGGGATGTGGGGGTGCCTCAGCAGCCTCCTTCCAGTCCCCTTCCCCCTTCCAGGTTCCTCCCCACNNCATCCATCCTCTGGCCAGCCAGGCTCTGGGAGGAGGGAAGGAAGCCTGCTTAGGCTGGGTATAAATAACTCAGGTGGTTACTCAGCCCTGCGAACATGACAATGTGAGTCACCATGTGAAATCAAGAGGAGCAGCAAGCAGCCTCGGAGCCTCCCAGGGCAGGGTTGTGGGCTGAAGGAGGGCAGTGTGGTACCCGGGGACCTGCCCGGCAGGGCCCTGCCCGGCAAAGCCTTTGAGCAGGGTATGCTGCCAGACCCAGGATTCCTCTTTAGGATTTTGAGGGAGTGGCTTCATTTTCAAGGTCTCATCTGAGCGAGGAAGCTGGCGGGAGGCTGGATCAAGCTCTGAGCATCATCACATCCCCTCCCCCTGCCTGTCATAGGCCAGGATACAGAGCAAGTCTACTGAAAGTTCTGCTCCCCTCCCCTATTTCCAGGCCAACTGGGCCAAGCAGTGGACTTGGGGAGTAGGAGTGGGGCCTGGGTTGGAGGACAAGGGTCTCAAGACTTGGCCCGCTAAGTCTTCACCCCCCGAGATTAGCTCTAAATGAGAACAGCCCCATTACCACCTTCCCTTGGAGGCTGACTGCACTGTGGGTGCAGAAACAGGACACCCTGAAGGATGTGTGACCCAACAGTGGGATTAGCCTGGGCAGCCTGCTGGGCTGTAGCCCATTCCTCAGCTTTGGCAAGCTAAGTCAGAGGCACCCCAGCCCCAGCTTCCTCATCTCCAGAGCCACACAGGTCTGGATCATCGTTGCCATGGCAATTGGTTTGGCTGCCTAGGAAGGCCCAGTTTCTGCTGTCCTCCTGCCAGGCAGGCCTGGAGCAGGCAACAGGACCATGAGGTCAGGGAAGCAACTAACACTTCCCCCAGGAGGAGAGTATCAGGCTGGGGACACTTTCCGGATAGTTGGCCTAGAGCAAGCAGGAAAGTAGGGTATCCATGAGGCCTTGGGTGCAAAGTCCCTGGATCTGAGCCTGAGGTCCCCCACCGGGACAATGGCAGAACAAGGTAGAGAATCGTGACTTTCCTAGCTGACATCTCGAAGCTAAGAGCTGGTGATGAAAATCTGAAAACTGCCAGGGCTCATTACTCCAGGGCATCTCCTTCCCACCTTTGAGCTTAGTCCAAAGGGCAGTGCTCCCCGAGCCCAGAACCTACCTTGCTCTACCCCGACCTCAACCCAACTTCTTCTCCAGCTCCATCTTGACCCCCAGCCCTGCTCTCCACCCCCCTGTGCCAGACAATTTGGCATGGAGCAGGACTTGCCCTTTAGCCGGCAGCCTGCCCTCTGGCCCCTCACGAACAATAGGGACTCCAGGAATATTGTCTACCCAGACTGAATCAAACACTCTAAATTTAGTCTGTCTGATGCACCCTCTGCTTCCTGCCCCTGTTGCCCTCCTTTCAAGGCGATGAGGTCACCCCGGAACTGCATGCCTTGGCAACCAGACCCAGGGGGTTTCCAGGTCCAGGGCACTCTCCTGCTCTTGGGAAATGGACCATGGGGGCAGGAGGTCCTGAGACTTTCCCCTTGCCCCACCCTGAATCTCAGGAACTTCTCCAAAGTGATTTAGGGATAACTCATGCTTGCAGAAGCTAGCACCAGGTAGAGACTGGGAGTGGAAAGCAGTAAACGGCCAGGCTTTGTCCCTGCCCTGGAGGTGACAGCCTGAGGGAAGGACAGTCAGCAAATAAACAGGAGTGAGCAGAGCTAAATCAGCGACGTCAGGGTGGCAGAAAGGACGCACACCAGAAATCTGATCGACAGACATGGAATGGGTGGAGGCCTTGGCTTAAGAAAGAGGTCAGACCAGGCTTCTGGGAGGGTGATATTTGAGCTGAGGTTTGAATGCCCAGGAGGCTGAAGTCCTAGGTTGGGCTACTCCCTGAAGGCCGGAGGAGGGTAAGTGCAGAGTTCAGCAGGGAGACACAGCGAGGACACCAGTGTGACTGGGTGGGAAGGATGGCAAGGGAAGAAAAGAGAGTGACACCCCCATGAAGGTTGAAGGACTGCTATGGTGACAGGTTGGGCAAGTCTAAGTCCCCATAGCTCAGACCAAGAGCACCTGGCATTCTAAACTGGCCGATGGAAGGCACCTTCTCAGGTACCTGCTTTGGTTGGTCCTTGAGTCACTGACCAGAGAGGGCATGTGTCCTGCTCAGTCACGCAGTAAGTCAGTCTCTTCCTATAACACTTTGGACAGTAGGAAGAATAGGAGGCACTGGCCACCTGGCCTCTGCCCAGTCCTACTGAATCTATAGGGGAAGAGGCAGCCCCTGAGATCCATCTGGTGGATGAGAGGAGTCTGCCCCTCCCCCACATTCCTCACATTGCTACCCTGAGCATCCTGAAGCCCCTGCTCTCCCATGTTGCCAATAATCTAAGGTTGGCAGGAATGTTATCGGGGGGGTTCTGGAATGTTGTTTCCTGGTGCCAGCACCAACGTGCCAGCCTCACCAGAGGCCTTGGGGGCGGATGGGGGATCACCAGAACTTGTCTGGAATGGGGAGCTGGCAGCAGTGCCACCATGGGAAGGCAGGACCCTGCTTGCCTGCTGAAGCTCGTGTGGAGACGTCCCCTTTTGAACCTCTTCCACCTGACCTCTCCTGCTTACCATGTAGGGTGACTCAGGAGTGCTACCTCGGTGCCTCTTGGGTCATACATGAAACCCGATGCCAGGGAAGGTGAAGGGCTTCGGTTAACCTTCTAGACACTGTCTAGAGAAGAAAGCTTTGGGCACAGGTCCCACCTGAACTGTGACCATCTGTCTGACCTTGTTTCCCCAAGGCTGCCCAAAGGTTCTGGGTGAGTACTGAACACCAGGACACAGACCTTCCCCTGGCCTCAGCCTACTTCAGTGTTCCTGCCCTGTTGGCCATGTCCCAGCTACCTACCCCACTGGGTGTCTCCTCTCCCTAGAGAGGCAGAAGTCTTTGTGGAGCCAGGATGAGGAACGGAAGCCCCAGGAAGGCAGAACCTTACAGTTGCAGGAGGTGGCAGATTACCTGGTGAAGGCATCAACTCGAAAGCCCAGAAGACTTCATTATGAGCCCTGACTCCTCCATGGTCAGCTGTGTGGCCTTGGCAAATTACTAACCCTTTCTGAGCCTTGGCTTCCTCTTGTGTGCAGAGGTAACAATTACCATGAGCACACCAGAGCTTGTGGGCTGTAGTTATTACTGTGGAATAGGGAAAGGAGGATCCTGGGAGTAGGGCATGTCTCCCTCATTGGTCAGGGACTGTTAGGGACTTGGGGAGGGGCAGCTCCCCTACCCCACCCTAAAAGTGCAGTGAGAAGTACTGCCCCCCATACTGCCAGCCCAGAAGAGGCTGAGGGACCTCCATGCTCCCAGCGATGCTGATGATAGAGCTGGGTAAGGCCCCTTATTCTGCCAGATTTCATTGAGCCCTGGGCCGGCACTGCCCCTCTGATCTCCAGCAGGTCTCAGGCCAAGAAACCTTTATTTTTAACCTTTGAACAATGGCTGGTGGGGCACAGCCTCTGCAGAAGACAGAGAGTGGGAGGGAGGGGAGTCTCCCTTCCCAGGCCTGCACTGTAGCCCAGGGGACCCTTCCTCCCTCCAAGAGAGGCATAGCATCTAAGACTCCATTCCTCCCACTCAGCTTAGCCCTTCGCTTCTTCAATGTCCATATTCTAGAGCCAACCATCATCCCCTTGGCTGGCACACATAGGCCTCTCTCGTTAGACAGTGAGGTACACCGGGTATCACAGTGGACATTGGGCCCCCAGGGGAATTGATCAGCACCCCCTCCATCTTTTACAACCTCCTGGAGAGGAGAGAGGAATAACCATGAGGAGCCCACACACCCAGCACCCAGGATGCCCACTATTGCCCCTCATGACTCCCTTACACACAGCCCAGCATAAAACTCCCAAGTCTGCATCAGGAGACATTGTCCCCAAAGGTGACCAGAAGCAACTGTCCCCGAGAGCCTGACAAGAGAGGGCGGTCTTCTTTACTCCTGCTAAAACAGAGAGAACCTCTCCCTGGAGCCTGGCCTCACCATCAGCCCCTGGGGGACCCTGCCTCTAAGTGAGTAGGAGAGGGGACAGGGCATAGATGATGTGCCAATAGGAGGAGCTTCCCATCTTTCCCACCTCTGTGTGTTCTGGGACTTGCTGCAAATGGCACTTCCTGTAGTTATTCTCTTGTGTGTCCTGTCCCCACCTCCCCTCTCACCATAGGAGCACTGGAATTACAGATGGTCATGTCACCACATCTGGCTTTACCTATGTTTTGGGGAACTGAAGTTCTCACACTTGTACAGCAAGCCCAGTACCCCCCTAAGCCATCTCCTCAGCCAAGTTTTGCCTATTTGATATCTGTCTGCCCATCCGTCTACCTATCTATCTTTCTCTTGGTGATACGGGCAGTACCTTTTCCCAACAGTACGAACCCCAGCACTCTTACTGTGAGATGTGAAACAGAGACAAGAGAATCTCCCAGAAGTCCTCAGGCCTGCTATCCCAGATTACACAACTCAGAAATAAGATGGACCTTATCTCAACCAGGGAGGAGAGAACAGACTCCCAAAGTTGTCCACTGAGCTTCACAGTTGAACCAAGGCTCACAGGAAGTTGTACCACAAACATAGTTAATTAATTTTTCTAATTGGAGAGATAGCTGAGTTGATACAATGTACAAGGACCTGAATTCAATCCAGCATAGTTACAGCACCCATAAAAAAGTCTTGCATGCATGTAGCCCCAGTGTTGGGGAGATATAGACAAGATAATCCCTTGGGCTCTCTGGTTAACTTGTCTAGTCAAATCAATGCACTCCAGGTTCAATGAGAAACTGTTCTTAAAAAACAAAGTAGAAAACAATTGAGGAAGGCACCTATTGCCAACCTCTGATACCCACACACATGTGCTCATGCACACTGCACCCCCAGTCACAAAGACACATGCATACTAAAATAAAAGTGAATACAAAATGTGATGAATGCTGGGCAGAGATGCAGAGAAAAATCAACAGACACGCTGTTGGTAGGACTGTCAGTGGTGCCAGCCTCATGAAGCTAGTGTGGAAACTAGCAGAAAGGCCCTGCTTTGTGTGTGGTGCAGCCCATCGCTAGGCATGCACGCCCATAGGAGGGGAAGTAGTGTGCCGGAGAAACTGGTGTGTTCCCCCATCCCTTAGCCAGAGCAAGGAACCAAGCCCAAGGCTGTCAGCCCAGAGCCTTCAGCTGATGGCTGGAGAGAGATGTGGTACCTAAGTGCCACGGAGTCCTAGTTGAGGGGAAGAGAAGGAACCTCTGCCCTTCTCAGCAGCATGCACAAACCTGGAGGTCATTCCATTATGTGAAACAAGTCAGGCTGAGATGGAAACAACACGTCCTCACTCCCATGGGGAAGCTGAAAAAGTGGATCTCACGGGAGTAGAAAATAGAGGCGTGCTTACCAGAGACTGGGCTGGGGGCAGGGAGAGGAGGGGGGATTGTGAACAGTTTGGGGTTCATCTGGACAGGAAGAGTGGCTTCTAGTTTTGGACCACACGGTAAGTGTATTGGTTACTTCTGGCTGTGACGAAATACCTGACGAAGTAGTCTTTAAGGAAGGAAGGGTTTATTGTGACTCCTCATCCCCGGGTACAGTCAGTCCGTCATGGTGCCGAGGCGTGGGGAAAAGAGCTGGAGGAAGCTGGTCACGCTGCCTCCTCGCTAAGGAAGCAGAAAGAGTTGAATGCTGGCGCTCAGCTCTCTTTCTTTTTTATTTATTTTGGGACTCCAGTCCAAGGAGTGGTGCTGCCCACATGGACAGTGGGTCTTCCCACATCACCTAATCCCTCAGAGACATGCCCAGAGACTTGTTTCCATGGTGATTCTAAATGCCATCAAATTGGTAATTAAGATTAACCAAGGCTGGAGAGATGGTTCACCAATTAAGAGCACAAACTGTTCTTCTAGAGGACCTGAGTTTCCAGTACTCAGAGCTGGCAATTGGCTCATGACCACCTGGAACTCCAGCTCTAAGAGATCAGACGCCCTCTTCTGGCCTCCAGAGGTACTGTACTCACATGTGCAAACCCACACACAGACACACACACAAATTATATCTACTTATAATTTGTGGAGAGATGCCTTAGCCATTAAGAATGCTGGCTCCTCTTGCATAGGACCCAGCACCTATGGGTGTTCACAACTCTCTGTAACTCCAGTTCCAGGAGAGCCAATACCTCTCCTGAGCTCTGTGAATGCCTGCATGCATGTGGTACGCAGACATACTCTCAGGCACACACATAGACACATAAAATAAATAAATAAATAAATAAATAAATAAATAAATACTAAAAAACTAAAGCCAGGCAGTAGTGATGCATGCCTTCAGTCCTAGTACTAAGAAGGCAGAGGCAGGTGGATCTCTGTGAGTTCAAGGCCAACCTGGTCTACAGAGTGAGAGGGGTCTCTACACATTCTCCAAGCCCATGTTACACATTCTGCAAATGCTGTAGCAGAAAAGCCATGGGATGTCCGACCCTTCAGTGTCTGACCCCAGAGCCCCAGGTTAAATCCCAGAACCACTACAGGCAAGCCAAGGGGACAGTGTTTTGCCTCTTGGTGCCTCAGTTGCCTGGTGTCTAACATTGGAATGACAGGGTGTGCCCTGCAGGAAGCCAGTCACCTCCCCTGCAGCTCCTTCCTAGGTACCTCTCTTGACCTCTGAATCAAGCTGGTTTCCTTAAAGACGACCCCACAATTGAAGCCCCTTAGAGGAGACCCTATGAAGATGGCGCCAAAGGGGGCGAACTACATTAGCTGCTTTTCTGTCTCTGTGACCAAATGGCCTGACACACATAACTTAAAGGAGATTTCTTTTGTTCATGGTTTCAGAGAGCTCAGCCCATCCTTCTAGGTAGGAGGAGCAGAGAGGAGCCCTTTACATGTAGTGGCCGGGATGCAGGAGAGGGGGCTGCTGAGCTCATGGGATTTCTCTTTATTCTTTTCAGGCCCCAGTTCACATTCAAGGCAGATCTCTCCCCTGTTAACTCTCTCTGAAAACTTCTTATAGTAGACATACCCAGAGGTGTGCCTCCTTCTCCTTGGAGATTCTAAGCCCAGGCCAGTTGATAGTAATCAGCCATTGTGCTGAGTGTCATGGCGCAGGTTAACCCTAGAATTCAGGAAGCAGACACCACCCTTCCCTGGGAGTGCGTGGCCTCATTTATTCTCCTGGAGGCATGAGGACCCAGCAGCCGACCCTCACTCTGGTCCCAGTAGCGCCCATCCTGGAGATTCTTCACTTTTGCCATTCACAGCTAAGACACTCCCTGCCCCCTACCCCTGACTCAGCATGCTGCGAATTCACCCAGGTCCACACTGTCCTTCCTGCCCTTCTCCTTCTAACCTCACTGTGCCCTGGGCATCCCAGGGTGGCAGAGAGAATGAGGCTTATCCTTCTCTGTACCCCAAGGACTGGCATAGGCCTGTCTCTGAGAACCATCTTGAGGAACAGAAGGATGGACAGAAAGACTGGATGGACATGGACAAGAAACTAGGCTACCTCTGATAGTTGACTTCTCTCAATATTCATGGGCAAAGATCTCTTCCCCAGTCTAGGACTCTAGAGCCACTCTGGACCCCACATTAGACTGCTGTGACCTTGGGAAGCCTTGGGTCTATACTGAGCTACGCATTTATGAGAGCAGCCGCAAGAATCTCAGTTCTCAAAGCACAAGCCCCAAGATTGGATGTGGCCCAGACAGCCTGGGGTCAAAGCCTGGCCTTGGTCGTTGTGCAGATCTACCAAGGTCAATGGTTAGTTCAGTGGCCGAACTTCAGTACCTGCCTCATAGATTCCCAAATATTCATGGAGATGACTCAACAGAAGCACTGTCACACAGGAGTCGGAGTCAAAGTTAGCTCTTAGGGGTGTGTGTGTGTGTGTGTGTGTGTGTGTGTGTGTGTGCAGAAATGGGATGTGCCTGTAATTGCATCAGAGAAGAAAACTGGGGTGTCCCACCCAGACTGCTGCTCTGAGGTTTCTGCAGTGTGCAGAACAGGGGTGGGGTGAAGCTTTGGCAAAGCCGCAGCATCAGGTAGCCCTTGCTGAGCATGCTTGCAATGCAGGATGTGTGGATTGTCCATACACAGGGTCTTGGTGGACATGCACACTGCTGCCCAGAGGCAACTTCCACACTGCCCTCACACAGACCTTCTGCAGGTGTACCAGAGACTGAGGGAATCTGAGGACAAACTTCTCAATGGCCTGAGCCTCCTGAGCCCTGGGAACATCTTTGTACCTACACATACTCTATCCTGGGGATGAGGGCTCAAAACAATAGGTTAGACAGGCAAGGTGTCAACTACCTCAGCCAGAAAGGAGCGCCTTCTCAGACTCCTGTATTCCTGCTCCAAGGAATACATGTGGAGACAAAACAGGCTATTTAAGAACCCAGGTGGTCCTGAGAGCAGAACCTATTGTACAGGGACACTGAGGTACAGGAAGGCTAAGTTATTCACCTAAGCTCACACAGATGCAAGGGAAAAGCCGGCTCCAAAGCCAGGATTCTGACTCCTTACTGTGTGTCACTCCCT
>LOEQ01000785.1:16905-30378 GCA_001685075.1 Bramus lutescens | reverse complement strand
GATCCACCTGCCTCTGCCTCCTGAGTGCTGGAATTAAAGGCGTGCGCCACCACCGCCTGGAGAGAACCTGTCTTAAAGAAAATTTAAAAAATAAGATTGAAAACAAACCAAAACCTTCCTATATCTACATGACCTTGGGCTTTTCTTGGTGGTTCTGTGCCTTGGTACTCGCCTGCTGTATGGAGAAAATCCCCACCCACCCCATCCCTCGTGGGCTTCCACAGGACCATCGGGGCCTAGAGGCCTCCGACCTTTTCCTCCTGGGCCGTGTGGGAGCAGATGGCCCCTGACAAGAGCCCTCAGTCTCCTCGCCCTTCCACCCCTCCTCAAAGGGTTCTAGTAGAGATAGAGGACTCCTGGGGTAGAGCAGCTCTCCCAGCCGCACGCCCTGACACACAGTGTATGTTCAGGTCTAGGCACACATGGCCAGCTCCTGGGCCTTTGTCTCCCTGGGAAGAACTTGTCAGAGGCCACCTCCCCTGGCCTCAGAGGGTGGGTGGTTTCCTGACCTGAACAATGGGGCTGTGATATCCCTCAGCTTCTGGTGTGCAGGGGTGTGCGGACATCTGAGGAGGATGTCATTACCGTTCATTCAGGGAGCCTAGCAAACATGGCCATGAGGCAGGAGAATGGTCAGGAATCCAAGGCAGCTGCAAGTGGCTGCCTGCTATGGGCCATTTAGTCTCTGTCTCGTTCCTCATCATTGTGAAATGCCTGCTGTCCTTGTTTCTCCACCTGTAAAGAATGGCAAGAATATTGACTCCATGGGGTACTTGGAAAACTGAACAAAAAAAATTTGGTGGGGAGGGTACAGGGTTTCCACCACTCACATTTTAAAAAGATTTTTGTTGTTGTTGTTGTTGTTGTTGTTTTGGTTTTTTGAGACAAGGTTTCTCTGTGAAATAGTCCTGGCTGTCCTGGAACTCACCCTGTAGACCAGGCTGGCCTGAAACTCACAGAGATCTGCCTGCCTCTGCCTCCCAAGTACAGGGTTTCCACCACTCACATTTTAAAAAGATTTTTGTTGTTGTTGTTGTTNTAGACCAGGCTGGCCTGAAACTCACAGAGATCTGCCTGCCTCTGCCTCCCAAGTGCTGGGATTAGGAGTGTGAACCACCACTGTCCGGCTCATCAATTTTCTTTAAAGGGCCTGGTGCTCAGCAGGTGGCCTTAGAGTTCACAAAGTAAAAGCATGCAGTGGGGA
This sequence comes from Bramus lutescens, assembly GCA_001685075.1. NCBI lineage: Eukaryota > Metazoa > Chordata > Mammalia > Rodentia > Cricetidae > Bramus > Bramus lutescens. The sequence goes on along the minus strand of LOEQ01000785.1, from coordinate 29,174 downwards.
ACAGTGGTCACATGCCGAGACCCAGCCACCACCTACATGGGCGAGGTTCTCACTGCGCCATTTGCAGATATGGGGCCTTGGACAAATCACTTCTTTGTGCCCGTATTTCCTCGGCCGTAAAAGAAAGCTGACCACGGTCCATCTGAGGCTGGCGAGATGGCACAGCAGGTAGAGGTGCCAGCCAGAGGCTGATAACCTGAGATGGAGCCCTGGGACCCACAATGCTGGAAGACGAGAGCAGACACCACACGTTGTCCTCTGACCTCCTCACATGTGTCATGGCATGTATACACACACACACACACACACACACACACACATACACACACACACATACACACTTGAATCCCTCTGCAGAGAGGTGTGTGAAAAGCTGAGCAACACAGGCAGTGCTCCCTTGGATGCTCGGAGTTCCCAAAGCAGCTGGCTCCTTCAGTCTGGCCTCCTCACCTCCAGATTGTCATGAGCAATCATCATGGAATTGGTGGTGGTGTGGTTTGAATATGGTCAGTCTCTGCCAAACGTCAACTGAAGCTTAGGCCTTGGTGTAATCATAATAAGAAGTAACAGGGCAGGGGAATGGGTAGAGCTGGGTTAGTTCTCATAGCACTGATTAGTTCTCATAGGACTGGTTAGTTCTCACAGGCTGGGTTAGTTCTCTCAGGACTGGTTGGTTAGTTTTCTCAGGACTGGTTAGTTAGTTCTCACAGGACTGGTTGGTTAGTTCTCATAGGAGTGATTAGTTCTCACAGGCTGGGTTAGTTATCTCAGGACTGGTTAGTTAGTTCTCACAGGACTGGTTAGTTCTCACAGGCTGGGTTAGTTCTCTCAGGACTGGTTAGTTAGTTCTCACAGGACTGATTAGTTCTCAAGGGACTATTTAGTTCTCACTGGCTGGGTTAGTCCTTACAGGACTGGTTAGTTCTCGCTGGCTGGGTTAGTTCTCACAGGACTGGTTGGTTAGTTCTCACAGGCTGGATTAGTTTTCACAGGACTGGTTAGTTCTCATGGGCTGGGTTAGTTATCATGATAGAATTGTATTAGTTATCTCAAAAGCAAGTTCTTATGAATTGGGGCTGATCCTTGGGTTTTGTGCCCCCCTATGCCTGCCCTTCCACTTTACCATAAGCACAGGGATGAGGGGCCTTCCTAGAAGCCAAGTAGATGCCTGCTCCATGCACTTGGACCTCAGCCTCCACTGCTGAGAGCCAGATAATCTTCTTCATAAGTTACCCCGCCTCTCTATTCTGTCATAGCAATGGGAAATTCTTGATGAATTAAGAGGGCATACTTATTTTTTCTAGGCAAGGTCTCAGCATATAGCCCAGGCTGGCCTAGGACTCCCTGTGTAGTCTGGGCTAGCCTCAAACTCACAGAGATCTTCTTGCCTCTGCCTCCTGGACTGGGATTTCAGGTCTGTGCTGTGGCACACTTGCAGGTGACAGGCCCAGGGCAGAACCCCATCACAGATAGACAATTGCAGTGATGTGGAGTGTCGAGGTGCCCAGTAAAAGGTGGAGCTATCTGGGTATACCCCTGAGAACCAAACTGTGTATGCCTCTAGGAGAAAGTGCCTCTGTGCTGTGGACCCTGAAATAATGACAAAGCCATAAAAGGAGCTGGGACATAGTGACACACTTCTGTGATCCTAGCACTGGGGAGACTGAGGCAAGGGAATCAAGAGTTCAAGGCCAACCTGGGCTACAGAGTGAGACCCTGTCTCAAAATATAAACGATAAAACAAAGCCAGGAGAGCATACAGAAGGATAAAGCAAAAGAGCTATTAAATATAAAGGGTGAAGGCACTCCCATCAACATAATCCTGCCACCTAAACCTGGTGGTGACATCACCACCTTTCCCACTGATGTCCTTTTTCCTGCTTTCAGGACCTACATGCCATTTAACCAGGCAGCCTTTATGCCTCTCCACATTTGATGATCCCAGCAGGTGCTTGTCATTTTCTCTTTCTTTATTTACAGTGCATGTGTGTGCCTGCTTGTCTATATGTGTACCATGTGTGCAGTACCTGCAGGAGCCAGCAGAGGGTGGCCAGAGCTCCTGGAACTGGAGTTACAGGCAGTTGTGAGCTGCCATGTGGTTTCTGGGCACAAACCCAGATCCTCTGCCAGAGCAGTGAGGATCCTAACCTCTTAACCACTGAGCTATCTATCTCTCCAGCCCAGCATTTGTCATTTTAACCTTTTTCTTTCTTCTTCTTTTCTTTCTTTTTTCTTTTTCTTTTTTTTAACATTTTTAAAGATTCATTTATTTATGATGTAGACAGTGTTCTACCTGCATGTATGCCTGCACACCGGAAGAAGGAACCAGATCTCATTATGGATAGTTATGAGCCACCATGTAGTTGATGGGGATTGAACTCAGGACCTCTGGAAGAACAGTCAGTGTTCTTAACCTCTGAGCCATCTCTCCAGCCTCACCCCCTTGTTTTTTTGTTTTTATGTTTTTGATACAGAGTCTCACCTGGCCTCTCCCCTCTCCTACTCACAGAGATCTACTCTCTCAGCCTCTCAAGTGCTGAAACTAAGGCTATGCTGCCACAGCCAGCATCATTTTCACCATTTCAAAATCCTGGTTATTTATCTGTGTGTTTGTTAGACTCCTTGGAACTGGAGTTATGAAGGTTTGCTTATAAACCAACCACATGTGGGTGCTGAGAATTGAACCTACGAGTTCTTGAAGAGCAGCCAGTGCTCCTAACCACTGAGCCATCTCTCCAGCCCTTATTTTAACCTTTTGAAAACACGCAGTTTGGTTGGGCATGGTAGCACATGCCCCAGGACTCCAGAGGCAGAGGCAGGCAGATTGCTATGAATTTGAAGCCAGCCTGATCTACGAAAAGAGTTCCAGGACAGCAAGGGGTGTTACGCAGAGAAACCCTGTCTTAAAAAACCAAAACCAAAACCATGCAGTTCATCTTGCCCCTCCTTTCTGAAGCTCTGTGATCACCTCTGGCCTGGCCACTCCACCTGAGACTCATCCCATCCACAGCATCCTGGAGCTGCATGTGGTGTCAAATTCGCAGGTTCGGAGAGTTTCAGATAGCGGAAAGCGACAGCAGAGGGAAGAAGGAGGGGCTGTCACTACTACACTAGCAGCCCCTTCCCTCCACACCTCGCCATCCCCGGTGCCCACAGGCCTGGAAGACATGAACTCCGTCATTCTTTAGCGACGCTCTCACCCAAGCATGTGACATGACTACTTTGGAGTTGTTCAATAGCAGCAGTGTCACCAGATTCCCCCTCATTCACATCAGGTGACATATAGGGCAATTCACAGGAGGGCGTGTACTTCTTGTGTTCCAGCTGAAGCACTGTGAGCCACCCACAGATTCATCTTAAAACCAGGAAACTGAGGCCCAGAGAGACACACAAGGTCCCCACATATGCGTGGGCACGCTTGACTCATTATTATATTGCTGCAGATTGTTAAAACTCTGGAACCAGGGGCTTAGAGTGTGGGTCAGTTGGTAGAGTGTTTTGCCTGGCATGCATGAAGCACTTTGTTCTCTCCAGGACCACATTAAATGTGTATTGTGGCTCACATCTGTAATTTTGGCACTAAGGAGGTAGAGGCTAGAGGGCAGAAGTTCAAGGTCATTCTTGTCTACAAACCTGGACTACCCAGAGACTCCTGTAGGCCCCTTGCCCCATCACCCTGGCAGCAAACCTTTCCTCACATTCCAGTCCCATCCAAGTGCCAGCAACTAACAGGTATTGTGAGCCCTAAAGGAAGCCCCGGTCACCTGATGCTTCTCAGCTCAGTCACACCGGAGTGATCGCTTGAGGTCCCCTATGGTGTTCCATTTGGTATAAGATAGATGAGATGGTCAGGGAGCTGGCAGGGAGGGAAGAGGCCTGGAACTCCTCCTGCCCTATCCCACCCTACTTCTTGCCCCTACCTATGGCCTCCAGATTGGGGAGCATCTCAGAGCTCCCCTTTCCTTGCTCCATCTCCCTGGGGCCTGGGATGAGAGGAGGCGGCAGGGAGGGAACAACAGAGCTTTGAGGCTGTATCTGCGGAGGGAAGTGGGGGAGATTAGGGCTTCTCATTTTTCCCACCGTACCAGGAGAAGATAACTGGGTGAGGGCTTGTGGCAGTGCTGGGTCCTCATGCCGGCTNNGGCAGTGCTGGGTCCTCATGCCGGCTAGCACTGCAGTCATCCACCTGCCCCCAGGTCTCCCACCACCCATCCGTTCTCCAAGACTCCAGGCTGAAACCCAAGGAGCAGCTCGGAAGAATGGTAGAGACAGCAGATAAGGCTTCAGGCTGGGCTGGCCTATGCCCAAACTCGTAAACATCACCCGAACTGCCCTCACCTCATCCGTCTGCCCTCCCTGAAGCTGCCCTAAGGCACAGCCCCTGCCTGGAGCCATTCATCACTACCAGCCCTTTAAAAGGGCCTCCGGTCCACATGCTGTAACCTTACCATAATCTCTGGAGGCAAACTCAGGAGGACTGGAGGTTGGCACAAGTTCAAGGCTAGCCTGCACTACACAGCGCTACTCTGTGCCAGTGTCAGAAAACAAAACATGCCTGGCAATCCGACTTGGATTACCAGGAGAGACCCAACTCCACAAAGCAGTCCTCTGAACTCCACACGTGTGTTGTGGCACACATACAAGTAAATGAGAAGGGGGTGTACATAGACCACATGTGTAGCTCAGTGACGGAATGCTCGGCTGACGTGTACAAGGGTCCTTCTGCAGTGGCACATGCAGGAGAGAACACTGGTTTGACTGTAAGTGTTGCCTCCTGAACTAAGCAGTCTTTGTATCTGAGGGGACAGGCCACATCTGGCCCCAGCAAACTGTCCCTGCAGCACCTTCTGTCCTTGCTCTTTCTGTTTCTCGTGATCCCTCTGGAACCCTGTGAAGGCAGGCCTGGCATATCTTGCACGATCCCCATTCTGTGGTGTGGACCCCTTCAGCAGATTTCCTGAGGAGCGGCCACTTATGGGCAGAGCTGTCATGGGAGGCCCGGGGAATAAAGATGGTAGAAGTGTTACTTGCACCTGGACTGGCCACCCACGGATGGCAAGTGGGTGGGTGAACAAATGAATGAGTCAATCTACTAGTTTCTCAGCGGAGGGGGGCTTCCTCCTCAGTGCAGCTTCCTCCCCAGCCTGTCCACCCCCACCCTTCCCCTAGGGGAAGCAGCAGGTGGCTGGGGCGCCAAGGACTGAGGGACTTCTTCCCCTTGACCAGCAGTCCAGAGCTGCCTCCTGCTCCACCCTCCCCAGGAAACTGAGGCCCACAGGAGGAAAGGCCTTCTTTGAGGTCACAGACTGCAATGAAGTAAATAAGAGTAGGTCTCAGGTGTCAGGCCTGCAGTTCTAGGGCTCTGCAGACCTCCTTGTCCTGCCCCACCCCTCACCTCGGGTGAGGTGGGGGTAAGGGTCCTGCCCCACCCTTACCCCCACCTCCGGTGACTGGAATGCTGAGGACTCTTCTTCCAGTGGGGCTTGGCATCAGCCCAGAACTGCACCTGTGTCTCTATAGTCCTCCCTAGGGACTCTCAGCCTCAGTTTCCTTGTTGTGAGTGCTGCTGTTGATAGGCCCATGTCCAGCCCCATGTAAACCAGATTATGATGCTGCAAGCCTGTAACCCCAAGCACTCAAGAGGTAGAAATGAAGGGATCAGAAGTTCAAGGTCATCTTCTGGCACAAGCAAGTTTAGCAAGTTAGAGAGCAGCTGGGACTTGGGACTCGGGACTCCGTGAGACCTTTTCTCAAAACAAAACAAACTAAGAACTGCTCCAAGGTACCTGGGGCAGAGAAAGGATTTCAACCACACTGGTGAGAGGACATCCTAGGTCCCCAAGGACTCCACCCACATCCCTATCTCCTCTTCAAGACTGACTTGGCCCACCCCTCAGAGCAGGATGTAGCTTCTGAATGTAGGTGGGGAAGAGGAAGGTGTGGGGGCAGGGTGCACAGGAATCTACATCCTGGGGACCAGGAGATGGCAACTCCAGGTGTTGGTGGCCCAGCTTCCGGCTTAGACCTAGGGGAGAAGCCATGAGTTGTGTCCTGGGATGCAGCCTTTGGCCCAGAGCCCAGAGCCCCTCCTGGACCTGGTGCCAGCATTTCCTCTTCCCTTTGGATTGGGGAGACATCCTGGAGCCAGTGCTCAGGGTCTGGGTCCATAGGCTTGGCTCATCCTAAATCCCAGAACCTCTAAGTACCTGACAAATGGGGGAAGCTGGGCGCTGAGGACTGAGGACTGGGGCTTTGCAAAGCGCTCATATATTTACACAGTGCTGGTCTCAGAGAGACAAAGTTCCTCCTGTGTGGAAGGCCTGTGAAGTCAGTAAGAGAGTGAGTGAGCAGCAGGGTTGGTGGGCCCGAGGCTGACTGTCTTAGGTGTGCAGTCTTGTCTCTAGACAGCTAGTGCTAGATACTGCAGCTCTTGTTGAATATAGAAATCTGTGTTCAGTCTAAAAATCTCCAGATCTAGTGAAATGTTTTGTTGATTGGTTGTTTTTGAAACAGAGTTTTGGTGCTGGAGAGATGGCTCAACGGTTAAGAATACTCCAGTTCCAGGAGATCCAACGCCCTCACACAGACATACACGTAGGCAAAACACCAATGCACATAAAATTTTAAAAAAAGAAAAATATTTTTTAGAAAAATATATATCCCAGCTTGGCCTTATGCTCATCTATTATGTAACTGAGGATGACCTTGAACTTCTGATTCTCCTGCTGCCGCCCCTTGATTGCTGGAGTCAGGAGGATGTGCCACCACCTCCGGCTTAAGTGATGCCGGGATCAAACCCAGGGTCTCATGAATGCAAGGCAAGCCAACAAGGCTATATTCCCCAGGGTACTCTAAGGAAAGCTGTGTGAGCCAAACACGTGTGTTTGCAGGATATGGCCTGCAGGCCACCCATGAACCACGTGATCTCCATGGTGGCAGCCATCATCTTCCAGATAAGGACTATGAATCCAAAGGAGAAACACTGTACATAGTCTCCAGAGGGGAAAGAGAGAATCCTAGACTCAGACCCCGGCCTCCTCAGTCCCTAGCTTGTGAAACAGCACAGATCTTTCCTCCAGAGTCTGGCTAATGAACAATAGCACAGCCATCACGGCCACGGAGGGACCAGGAAGTGCTTCATGAGCTAGCTGATCTTCACCTAGCATTGTCCATGGATCTAGCATTGTCCATGGTGCAGAAGCAAGGCCGACCGGAACACAGGCTTCCAAGGAAGGGGTAAATACATCTTGGCATACATCTGCTCTCTCTGGCTCAGGAAGAATGCAACAGAAATGGACTAGGACAGTGGGCGGGAGGGGCACTCTTTCCCAAGAACCTTTTGACGCATTTTGATTGTTGGCCACGGGACTTCAACAGCTTTTCCTCAAGAGAACGGCTGTTTTGTTTGTTTGTATTTAACTGTTTCCTCTTCTTTCTGTTTAAGTCTCTAAGTCTGGCACATGAAAGGAGGTCTGCAGGTGTCCCTGAGGTCCCTGCAGAGGCTGGGGGAGGAGATCCCAGAAGAGCCCTCCTCTACCAAGCTGCTCGTTGGGTCCTCCATGCAGCTCTGTGAAACTAAGCCCTGATCGCCCCCATTTTTACATAGGAGAAAACTGAGTCAGGAACCAGATGCTAAGGAAGCTGGCTCAGGAACGGGCCAAATCCTGGGGCCTCCCCTGTCTCAGCTAAGAATTCTCACCCAGGGCTTTGTAACAGTCTAGTTCCTGGCCCAGAATGGTTTCAGGTTCCTTCCCTGAGCCAGGGGCCAGTTCAGGCTCCTCCATACCCCACGCTCCTGCTGTCCAGCTGGGCTGGGAGCAGCTGGTCTCTTTCCGGGAATGCCCTGGCCTAGGTCTAAGAAGTGGCTACAGTCCAGCCAGACTTTACCATCTCTGAACCTCTGGCCCAGCTTGGAGCTGAGCAACCCGCAAAGAAGCTCATAGTTGGGGATCTGCCAGTATAACCTGCCCAAGTGGATCCCTAGGTGAGGCCTCCTGGGAATTCATGGTTCCCCTTGGGCCCAGGAAGAGATAGATTGTCATCTGCCTGACTACTTTAATGAAAAGACCAGAGAGATTAAGCCCTTTACCTAAAGTCACACAGTAAAGAGACATGGAGATAAACTGCAGACTTCTGATTTGGTTGTAGAAGAAGTCGAAGGATACATCTTCACAGGAAAGAGGCGTGATTTTCACGGGACGCTCCCCGCCCTTTTGCTTCCTGCCCCCTTCCTCCACTTCACTTGTCCCCCAAGTCACATTGTGCTGGTTAGTTTTTTGTCAACTTGACACAAACCTGAACATATATCCCAGCCCACTATGGTCTGTATTGCTCCTGCAGGTATAAGGAAGTGAGCCCAAGAAGGCCGCACAGCCTTCCTCCGAGGCTCCTGCCTCTGCTCCTGCTTGAGTGCCTTCCCTGCCTTCCTTCAGTGACAGACTGCCACCCAGACCTCTACGCCTAAGAAACCCTTTCTTCCCCAAGTTACTTTCTTTCACGGTGTTTATCACAGTGACATAAACAAGCTAGGACACCCGCCTCTGGACATAACATGCTGCTGTCTGGATAGCTGCTCTCTACCTCCCAGGAGGCATGGACATGGTCTGCTGTGCTCAGCTTGCATTTCCAAGCTCTTGAACCTTAAATTCCAGCACTTGGGAAACAGAGACAGGCAGATCTCTGCGATCTTAAAGCTAGTCTGGTCTACATAGCAGCCATTGCTACATAGTGAGACCTTGGGTCAAAACAAGGCAAACAAACAATCAAAAAACCGGAGAGAGAAATAAAAACAAAAGGCTGGAGATGGCAGTACCAGCCTATAATCCTGTAATCCCAAGACCTGGATTGTAGAGGCAGGAGGATCAGTAGTTCCAATCTTTATTTTTGTCAACACAGCTAGTTCAAGGCAGCCTGGGTTATGTAAAATATTCTCTCTTGTTCTTATCTTTCCTCCCCCTGCTTTGAATGTGTATGTATGAGGTGTGTGTGTCTCTCTCTGTGTGTATGTGTGTGGGTGTGTGGGCACGCTCATGACCACACATGTGCACTCCTGAGGTGGTCAGGAGTCTTCCTCCATTGCTCTCTCCTTTATTCTTTGAGGTCGTGTCTCTCGATCAGATCAGAAATCATCGCTTTGGCTAGTTGTCTGGCCAGCCAGCTCCCTAGTGGAATCCCTGTCTACTGTCCCAGCACTGGAACTACAGGCAGACAGCCACACCCATGTGACATTTACGTGGGTTCTGGGGATTTGAACTCTCCTCCTCATGCTTAACTCAGCAAGTGCTTTACTGACAGCCACCTCCCTGGGCATGAGACTGACATTTAAAAAAAATTGGGCAGTGGTGGCTCATGCCATTAATCCCAGCTCTCAGGAGGCAGAGGCAGGAGAATCTGTGTGAGTTCGAGGCCACCCTGATCTACGAAGTGAATTCCATTTGTTTTTTTTTTTTTTTCAAGACAGAGTTTCTCTGTGTAGCCCTGACTAACCTAGAACTCGCTTTATAGACCAGGCTGACCTTGAACTCACAGAGATCAGCCTGTCTCTGCCTCCCGAGTGCCACTATTGCCCAGCTTTAACCACTTGTTTAGTTTTGTGAAAGGGGCTCATTATAGCTCTAGCTGACCTAGCCCTAGCTGGTCGCCTTTCCAGGTTCAGGGCCCTGGACCTTGGATTGTTGGCACTTCTGAGGCTGAGGACTCCAGCAGGAGAGCGCTGAGCAGCCACAATGGATGTTAGAGCGTGTAAGGAATTAGAAGCTTGGCAAGTCTCCAGCCAACATCTGTCCTACAGGTCTGTGGTTTTGTCCTTGTAAAGGAGGACAACAATGACACCTCCTGGCCTACGGATGGACCCTGTGAGGGAGCAGTGTGGATGGAACTTCAAAAGGCACTCCAGGGCCTTACAAAGCCCTGAAACTGGATGCTTGTGGGAAGGACTTGCCTTTCCAGAGACNTTCTGAGATGCTTGGCGGAGCCTGAGCCTGAAGGCCATGCTGATTGCCTGGGGAGAGCAGGGATGGGCACTTGCTAAACTAAGCCAGATGCTTATCAACTTTTCATCAACTTTTCCAAGGCCAAGGGTTTGTCCGGAGCTGACAGGGAGCCAGCGTGGCAGGAGGGCCCTACAGGGGTCTTCTGTGGTGAAAGTGGAGCTAGGAGCTAGAAAGTGAGGTCAGAGCTCAGGTGACCCATCCCTGGCCTTCCTGGGAAGATAGTCCACCTTCAGGCCTTCTGTCAGCAGCCCGTGGCCAGGCCTGGGCTGCTGATGCCCCTTGTGCTGACTCATGTCCGCATGCCTGGCCGGAGGAGTGGGTGGACCCCAATCCCTGCTTGACCTTATCAGGCCTTGCTTGTGTCCAGATGCCTGGACATGGGCAGGGCCTTGGCCCTTCCCTCTCCTGTGGCTCTGGTTGAGCAAGGCTTGCATGAGGTCATGGGAGCCCACGGCAGGGAAGGCCAGGGAGTGTGGTAGCCTAAGAAAGGACGAAAGCCTGGCTGAGATGCCCTGTGAGCCCTGCCTGCTGGTCTCTGTCTCCTGGGATAAGGGTTGAGCACTGGCTATTTTTAGTTACCAAATGAGAAATGGCAGAACCTGGTTGTAGCAGCTGCTACACTTACCCTGCCACAGCCTGGCTCTGGGCACACAGAGTCATGCCCCAGTGCCAGGGCACGTTATAGGGATACACCCACGCCCACAAGTGTGTGCAGAGACCTGGCAGTTAATGGTAGTGTGACCCATACCTACATCCTTTCCTGTGTGTGTGCACATGCTTGAATGAACACAACCCAAGCAGGCATGCCCATGGACAAAGAAGCCTGCATGCTCTGAGGTAGGCAGCCTGAGCCACCGTCACAGCATCTCCAGAACCCCACGCCCACCGCTGTGTCCCTGTTTTCTGTCCCGGCTTCCAGGCCTTAGCCCTTGGCTAACTTCTCGAAGGGTACCCACGAGATGGTGCCAGTGTGGTAGACAAGCAATGGGCATGCAGGACGACCCTTAGTCCAGGGCACTGGTACCAGTGCATGGAGGTGGCCATGGAAGGCTTCTCGGAAGAAGAGATTCCTGAAGAAACAGGCAGTGAAGACTTGCCTGGAGGAAGGAGTTAGCTACTGCATATGAAAACAATGGTGGGGCTGGAGCGATGGTTCAGCAGTTAAGGGCACTGGCTGCTCTTCCAGAGGACCCGGGTTCAGTTCCCAACACCCACATGGCAGCCCACAACTGTCTGTAACTCCTGTTCCAGGGGATCTGAAACCTCACACCAATGTCCATAAAATAAAATTAAATAAATCATATATAAAAAAAAGAAAATGATGGTAATGGAGCTAGGATCAAGTGCCTTCCCAGTACACCCTGGGTTCAGTCCTCAGTACCACATAAATCTGGGTACAGAGGTGCATGGCTGTAATTCTAGCACTTTAGAAAGTCTGAAAGAAAAACAAACAAAAAACCCAGACAATAATAATAATACAAAAATAAATACATAAGTAATTTTATTTATTAATGTAATATAAAATTTAAAAGGAAAAGACAGTACTGATAATAAGCAATGGCCATTGATGGAGCACGTCCACATCCCCGAGTCCTTGTCTTCAATCTTGCCTTCAACCGCTCTCATGAAGTATTATTACAGTTGCCACCTGCAGACTCGGAAGCTGGGGCCAGGAGAGGGTCCTGGCACCCACTGACGAGTGTTCCCACAAAGCTCATGTTCCTCACCAGGTTACAGGCATCAATGGTGACATTATTGGTCATGGAAGAATTGCCATATTTTGTTTTTAGACAGAGTCTCTCTATATGTAGCCAAGGCTAGTAGGCCAGGCTGGCCTCAAAGTCACAGAGATTCACCTGCCTCTGCCTCCTGAGTGCTGGGATTAAAGGCGTGTGCCACCACACCCAACCTGAAGAATTGCAATTATCTGTTGCTGTAGAGATACTACAGGCCTGAAATATTAGTTGAGCAGGAGCTGGGGAGATGGCTCAGTGATTAAAATGCTTGTCATACAAAAACAAGCACCTGAGCTTGGATTCCAAGGACTAACGAAAAGTCTGCTGTGGCAGAGGTGGCTAGAATTCCAGTTCTCCTGTGGAGAGAGAAGAGGTGGGGACAGATTTTCCCAGAAGATCAGCTAGCCTGATGAAGTCGGCTGTGAAAACAGAGACCTTGTCTCTAATAAGGTAGAAAATAAGGAATGGCAACTGAGCTTGTCCTCTGACCTTCACACAAGCCCCTGTGCATACCAGTTTACACACACACACACACACACAC
>LOEQ01000784.1:293186-305334 GCA_001685075.1 Bramus lutescens | reverse complement strand
CAATTAGTGTGTTGTTATTTCGGGGTATAAGCTAGCCATGCGGGAGCCGGGCGGGACGAAAAGCAGGCCTTCCTTCTCCCCTTTCACTACAGTGCAGACACTGTTGCGGCCCCACCAACCTGTCACTTTGGGTTTTTGTGAGATAATCACAGCGATGCCTGAAATCACACATTAGAGTTTCGGACAGTGAAAGCGGCAAGCTCTCAAGTTTATTCCAGAGACGTCTGGATTTCCTTGTCTATCTCCTGGCTACCCGATGTAGAGGAAGGGCAGAGCCTCTCCTATCTGGGGGTGGATGAGTTTGTGGGCTACTTTCTGAGCAGCCCTTTCTACTACATGCAAATAAAGACACTAGAGGACCACAAGGAAGGACAGATAAGGCAAACCCCACCACGTGGTTCTGCCCAACATGTATTTCTGCCAGGCTCCGAACATCGGGATTGTGGTATTGCAGGCAATGAAATTAATGAAGCTAGCTGCCTAGGCTTTCAGAGACTAACTATGAAACTGAGAATGCTCAAATACTTGTCTTCTTTCATAATCCCATCCAAGCCATCACGCTCATCTCCTAAATTTGCATTGTTAAGAATTCCCCAAAGTAATTATCAACACGCAAGCCAGCCAGCCGGTCCTTGTAAACTGTCTTACAGATACAAAGGGAGGCGCTGCAAATGTTGATTCTCATTAACTGAGACTAATTTGCCAATGGCTCAATGCAATATTCCCACATAATGGTTTCTGGGTGATGCTCACGGTGCATGACAGGAAACAGCAAGGAAACAGTGCGGTGTACTCCCGATCCCTTGGATGCCTGGGAGGAGAGCCGAGCAAAATGCATTTCTACGTTTCCGAACAGAGACAACAAAAAGGACCAGTTGGGGTCCTGTGCTGCCGGTCATTCTTTCAAGTCTGGGCTTCGTGGTGAACTGCATGCTGTTAGGATATAAAGCACTTCCGTGTTCTTTAAGTCCTGAGGATAAATCTTGAAAGACGAATGGCTCTCCTAGGTGAGGCACCTTGCTTGGTGTCAGAACAGATTAGACAGGCTTGCTTGCCATGTGCCTCATATCAAAGGGACAGGAAAAAGGGAAATTCTTCTAGTGCTGCTCTTTAAGGCTCTTACATGCTTAGTGAAAACCAGCCCCTGAAACACAGATGTCTCCAATGTGACGGATTTTGCTTGCGTGTATGACAGTCTATTAACTGTGTAATAATAGCCTTCTCTCTACCAATGCTCTGGCGTCTAGGGCTTCTGAACTTGGGTGGGGCTGTTTTGTCCACAGTAAGTTTCCTAGATGGCAAATATGAACACAGACTTAGCATCTGAACAAACCAGTCCTTAGTTTATACTCTATCCCCAACTATTTTCCCAGCTTCTGCAGTATAGGACACTATCCCTCAACCCTGACAATCACCCCGCAGCCAGCTACCAGTAATCCAGACTATCCTCACTGCTTAGAGCCCACTAATGTTTCATATTGCCTGATTTACATAGCTTCCCCCATTTCTTCCCATGAAAACCTCAATAAAAGCTCTGCCATGTACTTTTTCCTCATCAACCCTGGCGCTTCCAAGCTTCCAAGGTGGGCTGTGGCATCTCCTGCTTCTAGAGATCTGAATGATTTCATTTCTTTAGGACAGGCATTTCCTTGTCTGCATGCATGTCTTACGTACCCACATAATTAAAACACGCCAGACATGTTTTTCAAAATGGATCAGCAAACAGGACCAATGGCGTGATGATGACTATTCTGAACACACCCCCAATTTCCTTTTTAGTTTGCACAATACATTCTGCCTATTTGTTGATAGCCAACCCCACCAATTATACTGCAAGTAGGCCTGGGATATTACTCTCTGTTTCAGACCTTATTGGGTATTTATTATATATTATTAAAATGTATATAGACTCAGGATTGGCTAGTTCAGGCAATGTGGGTATATTCGTAGACAACTGTTCTATCTAGGAATCAGCTTACCCTGGGCTTTCAGTGTTTATGCAAGGTAGGAGGGTTATATGTGTATGAAATCAAAGAACCACCTTGGGTGTTATCCTCGAAAATGCTATCTATCTCCTTTGAAACAGAGTCTCTCTTTGGTCTGGGGCTCACTAAGTAGACCAGGTGAGTTGATCAGTGAGTCTCAGAGATCCTGCTGTCTCTAGCCCTCCAGCAATGATATGCCAAGTGCCTGCTCTTACACCTGGAACTTTATGTGGGTTCTGGAGGTGGGACTCAGGTCCTTAGGCTTTCAAGGGGTGCCCTTGACAGACTAGCTATCCAGCCAGTCCCTTTGGAATGTGTTTTTTTTCCCCCCTGGATTTCAATGACTTGATAAAAGTTCCAGTGAGCTAATGGACAAGGGAAAGTCCAGACCTGGGAGGTGGGATGCTCCTAGCTGAACCCTTAACACCCCTCACCAAGGCCTGTACCTCACTGCAATTTCCCTGACCATGCGGAAAAGGAGACCATGTATTTCTGTTTCTTCTCACCACGGCATTGCATTCAGAGTCATTACTACCATGTGGCAGGAAGACTTTTAATAAAACCTGCTAATGGAATATGATAATTACATGCACAATTAGGGAAGATGGAGAACAGATGTATAATGAGAATGATCTCTGGGGGCAGCCACCAGAAAAGGGTGTGTTGGGCTTAAGAGGTGGGTTGGTCTGGCTCTTCCAAATGAAAGCCATCTTCAGTTTTTAGACTATGCTCTCATCTTGGGCAAGGAAGAAGAAGAGGCCTGGGTAAGATACGAGAAAAAGTAAAGAAATGCTCTGTGATCCATTAAGGCCTTCGGTTTGGGCACCATGTCATCTGAAAAAGAACCTTAAGCACCATTCGGCTAATGCTGTCATGAGCCAGGAGAGTAGGGGCATCATGATCGTGAGCTTCTCGACTGGGATGGTTAAGACTGTTAACTTGACAGGATCCAGAATCACCTAGCAGACAGACAGGTCTCTGAGGATGTCTGAGAGGGGCCGTCTAGATTAGGTTAAACTGAGGTAGGAAGACCACCCAGACCACTGGGCTGAATAAAAAAGAGAAAATGAGAACAGAAAGTATTCCTCTCTCTCTGCTTCCTGACTGGATGCAATGTGACCAGCCGCCTCAAGCTCCTGCCAGCTTGACCTCCCCAATATGACCAACGACACCCGGAGACTCCAAGTGGAAAGAACATCCCCCACCACCTTCAAGCTGTTTGGTTATTCTATCATAGCAGCAGGAACCCTCAGGACAAACTGTCCAGGAAGCAAACTGTATGCAGAGCTCAAGACAATCCCTGCAGGACCCGCCAATACTGCCAGCTGAAAGCTATCCAGAGAAACCCCAGAGAGTAGGTCTTGCCCTCCAAATCAATTACCTATAGACTGTCAATACTCAGGCTGATGGAGGAAGACTAAGAGAGTTATTCTGTTTTCATGTCTCCCTGAAAGAAATAAAAATATTTGCCGAGTGGCAGTGGCACTGGGCTTCATCCCAGCACTTGTGAGGCAGAGGTAGGCGGATCTCTATGAGTTCAAGGTCAGCCTGGTCTATAGAGCAAGTTCCAGGACAGGTCCTAAAGCTACAGAGAAACCATGTCTCAAAAACAAACAAACAGAAAAAACCCAACAACTACAAAATACAAAAAAGAAAGAAAACAAAAAACAACAACAACAAACTAAAACACTTGTTTTTGTTTCTTTGTTTTTTTTTTTCCAGTGGCTTTACGACTGTTGGCTCAGCCAGGAGTTGCTAACTGGGCTCTGGGAGGTGCTTTCATAGCCTAAATCATCACTCATTTACCCTTATTGTTTCTTGGGCACATCAGCTAGGGACCAAATGTGAACACCTTCAGGAGAAAGGTCCTTATTTGCATTACACTTCAGGCTTATCCAGTGTGGACTCTTAAGGATGGTCACCTCCATCTGTCAGCTCAAAATCGGGAGTGAGTCAGGCAGCTCTCTGGGACATGTCAACAACCGAAAAGTCAAATGCACAAAGACATCCTTTGTGATTACACTTCAGACAACTTTATAAGCAGTCGGAATCAGAGAAAGTAGAAGGCTACTCAAGTACACAGCTGGGGGATTGTGCACATGGTGAAATAAGTAACCAGTGAAGAAATGGGGAGATCACGCCTGCACGAACCCTCAAATTGAGCCCGCCTTCCTCTCTTCTGCTCTTGATATCTTAGCAGTCTTAACAGGAGGCCGTGTTTTCCCTAGGTAAGGCACTCTGGATCCAGGGGTCATGCAGTCCCTCTTCTTGTCCCTCCACCTTCTTTGTAGAATTCTTCAACATATAAAGAACACACAGAATGGCTGGAGAGATGACTCAGCAGGTAAAGAACACTGGCTGCTCTTCCTGCAGGAAGGCTCAGAGTCCCAGTACTCACATGGTGGCTCCCAACCATCTGTTAAGGGGATCCCAAGTCTAGTTCAGCGGATCCTTGGGTCCCTTTTTGGCCTCTATGGGACTAAATGCACATGGTGTGCAGACATACATGCAGGCAAAACACCTATATTATACTTAAAAAAGAAGAAAACGGAAAAATAGTTCACCGAGGCCATCAACCAGTGGGTCTCGCAAGCCTCCTTCTGGGAGGGCTCCGTCTGAGTCCACCAGGGGATTTCACCCGAGTCCCTGGAACTTATGAAGGAATCCTGGAGTAGACATTGGGACTTTGTGTTTTTCATACAGTGAACCTAACTCACACATGGGAATCACATATTAGCAAGACTATTTGGGCCTTCATTATGGCCATTCTTGGTTGTCAAAAACTTGACTACATCTGGAATTAACTAAGACCCCCCAGCAGCTGGGTACACCTGTGAGTGATTTTTCGTTAACTGGATCACTTGCAGTGGGAAGACCCTTAAATCTGGCCCACACCTGGTGGCAGCCTGTATAAAAGAGATGGAAGGAGGAGGCTTTTGCTCTTTGCCTGCTTTTCCCCCCTCGCTGGCAAGTCCACTCCTACACTAGCACGAGCGCCCACTTCTTTGGGACTCCAGCATACACTGAAGAGCGGCTGACCCATCCAGCCTTGTGAACAAGTATTGGATTCCATCAGTAGACAGCCATTGTTGGCCTAGCCGAACCGCAGCCCGTAAGCCATTCTAACAAATCCCCCTTTTATACATATGGCTTCGTTCCATCAGTTCTGTTCCTCTGGAGAGCCTGACTAACACAACCTTTCACCTCTCCACCACGGGCTGTTTTCTTCTATCTTTACCCGACTCCTTTCATCTTCATTTATTCCCTCACCGTGTCTGTCCCGCTCTTTAGCTACAGAAATGAAAACCCCTGTCAAGTGAAAGGCGGCTGGCAATCTAATGTCGCTAATAAACAGGTTGGCGCTGTTCCAGCGCGATCCCATTGCCGACATCTGTCTCAGTCAGAGGGCCACACACACATCTGTCCTGGCAACCACAGTGGGAACACAAATGAAACACCCTAAATTAAATTCCAGCGAGCTGCATGTCTAATGAGCATCATCAGCAGATGTGCACGCATGTAAGAAAAAGCTGCTGATGGCCCGAGACTGCTCTGAACTCTTTCAGAGATACAGAGGACCCGAGAAATGAAGCTGCGATGCAGCCCTCTGTCTTGATCAGATACTGGAGAACCAGCCCTACTGGGGAAGTGGGGGCAGTCATCCTTACAGGACGAACCACCGTCCTCAGGGGCTCTTCCTTGCTACTCTTCCTCCTGCGGAAAGAGGAGGTTGACACTTAGGGTCAATACCTCTGAGTAAGGCAGACACACTTCACATTTAGGTCTTGTTGCCATGGTTATCCTGGACATACCCTCTGGGCTTGTTCCTTCTCTGCTCTTGGTTTAACGGGCTACCAATGGCTCCAAGTCAGCTCTTGACATATGGTTTGTCTTGGTCTTGCCATATGCATCCTCTAAACCTATGACCTGTCCTTTTCCCATGAGGGCTGGACGAACACAAGGCTCAATGAAAAAAATCAGGTTATTATTTCACTTTTCATTAGTTTTGTTGTTGGTGGTGTTTTTGGCAGCCTAGCCACGTGTTATTAATATCTTAATATTTACGTAATACTTCCTGGTGAACCCAGCTACTTGGTATCTTACATTTTGGAAACACACCAGAAACATGATTCCTTTATGCATAAAGATAATTCTTCATGAGGCCTCTAAGCACCCTGCCTCCTGTGTATAATTCCCACTTAAATGGTGCAATGCTTATTTTACATTTAATGAACTCAACGAAGCAAGGGCTTTGGGGGCAGAGACTCTGCAATTCAAATCCTGATCCAACTGCTTTGCCAGTCTTAATGTATTTTTTATTGGTACAGCTTAGTTTGTTTTTAAAAGTACCTTTAATATTTTAACATTCTTTTTGAAATGTAAAACACCAGCTATGAGAAAACCCAAGAAAAGGAGGACTTTTGTTTATGTTTGAAGCAAAAATTAGATGTGGATAAACACATCAGCCATGTTAGGAACAGCAAGACTGAAGGGATGATGAGAATTTGGGGAAAAGAGCAATTTGGACAAGAGTCCTTTTCAGTCAGTCTTTCAATCCCAAGTCTGATTTTATTTTACTGCAGGAGATTATGCTGTACACTGTGTACACTCTGGCCTCTGTTGACAGTGCCATGTTTTTCCCAGGGGGCCTTGGTGAACTCACACCACACAGCTTTATTCTCAGCTACAGAGCTGGTGTTCCTCAACCCATATTATAATGTTGATCTGTAATGACTTTGTCCTATGCAGCGGATGAGCAAGGTGTATGTTATCCGGCTGCCCAGCAGCCTGTGGTGTTCCAGCACTGTCTCCATGCTCTCTGCTCTGCTTCTCTCCAGGGGGAAGGGGGACTCTCTAAGTAGTGACTGACATGTCCTGGAGCCAAGGCTTAGTTTTTCTAGAGAATGCTTTGGGACAAATCACTGCTCACTTCGGTTTTCCTCCAGAAAGGGGAGTAAGAAGAACTTTCTAGATAGGAGCAATACAATGCTGACATTGGGTATGGTAGTTCACAAGGGGCTTTCAGGATTACTTCATTTCACGTTCACTGCTTTCCAGGCTGACAGAGGAGTTAGCCCCATCTCCGTGTACACATAAGAAAACGAGGGGCGAGCAGCTACCTAAAAGGCCTATGGTCACATGACAGGACAGTGGTATTCGAACCTAGACCAGACACTGCTCAGGGCACACCCATCCGTAGCTGTCTTGCTCTCCTCCCTCATGACTGATTCTGTCTACAGGCTCTCGGCTATCTATCAAACTGTAAGATATCAGCTACTAATGACAAACTGTGATGACGGATACACATTAGCTAAATAGAACCCTCCTTCCCACTTCCCCTCTGCATCCCTTCCTCTCGCTGCCCAAGACACAGTCTGATGATAAGCACAAACGATGGATAGGAGCAACTGTGAATCAGCCATCCTTGATAAAGGGAATGGGCTGGCTGGCCATGTCCAGAACGTCACTGTCTCTGTAGTGGACATTTAAACAGATTAAAACATTAAGTTTTAATTAGTCTCTGTCAATGATACTAGAGGTTTTCAAAATAAGGAAAGCAGTAAAAACACATTTCTCTGTTACTTGGGAATGAAATTGATTCTATACTTCTGCAGATAAGAGAATTATCACAGGAGGCCAATCTCCCATCTCTACAAACAATCTTTGTAGTGATAATATTTAAATTAAATTGCCTGGAAATAATCATAGTTGAAGGAAGTAAAGAAAACAACTTGAGGTGAGTCATCACTGGGGCAATGGCTGTGACATACAGTCTTGTGTTTTTGTGTCTTACAATCTTCCTTAGCTTCTTCAAGATGCAATTTTTTTTAAAAAGCAAAGTAACTATACAAAGATGGCTCAGTTTTTTTTTAATCACAACATTTCTACAAGATATGGAAAGAATTTTAGAGTAACGTTGCATCCACTCCAAACAACTAAGGAAGATTTTTATTGGACAATGAAGCTTCCTCCCTTATGTTCGATGCTATTCTTTTTCCTTTCTTCTGTCAGAATATACTCTGTATAAAGAGGGACAATACAAATGCTTATTATCCAATAAAGCAATTCTAGTAAATTAAGTTCATCCAATGCACATCAAATAAGGCACAGAGGACAAACAGTTCTGTGAGTGGGAAGTTACTACTCCAACAGAATATATCTGAGACCTTCTGCGTCCTGCTCAGGGCTATCTTTGGCAAAAGATGGCAACATTCCAGCCCCAAGCTTCTCTCCCAGTGTGTGGAATCTGATTTCCATATCACCAGCTGTCACTGGAAGCAGTTCTAAAATTCACATGGACCATCTTGCAGCTCTTCTTCTATATTCCGAGCTGACGATCCCTACTTCCAAACTGAAGCAGACAAGATATTGCTCTAGATCGGATTCAGTGACACAAAAACTCCTCTGCACAAAATCCAGGCACCTTCTACTTATGTAAGTGCAGAAAGAGGAAGTGATACAGGCTTTACCATGGATGCTCATGTTGCTGGGTTAGCAAGCAAAAATCATTCAACTGCCAACGCGGGAGCTCAAAATAAAGAGTCCTAATTCGTTAGGTGCTTGAAAATTGGCTCTGACTAAACACAGGAAGCTGGCGAGATGGATCCTTAAGATCCATTCCAATTACAAGTGAATGTGTGCTGTGCTAATCTTTGGCCTGAAGCATGCATCTAATCCAGTGCTGGCTGGTATCCAAACTTGTTCATTTAATAGCCAACATTTGTCAAGGGCTTCCCATGTACCCAGCCCTGTGTTAAGCATGTGTTAGGAGACAGGAAGTGGTACATTCAAAGGAAGGAGTCTGAAGACAGGCACAATTGACTCTATGTCTTCATGTGTGATCTCACTGTTGAAGAAAGTGGCGGGCTGGATGCTCTGATGAATGGCAGATGGTTTATATATAAACTCTATTAAGTGCTCACATGTTCTGAAAGGTACCCACTGCTAAAGTGACTCTTCTCTATGACTCAGAAAAAGCAGCAGTGCACAAGGTTGAATCACACAAGGTCCTGTTTCCTGCTGTTCTTAAAACACTAAGCAACCATCATGGCTTGCAGTATAGAATACTTTTATCATACCTCCAAAGATTCCATGTATTATTCCTGGCCATAGGAAGTGAATCAGGCTATTGATACCAGTTAATAGGACCAGAAATTGAGACAGGATGTCTTGTGGAGCCAGTTGAAGAAAACAGTCCATGAACTACCTATGGGAGCCAAGCGCTACCTACCCTAAGCTCAGAGATCCCACAAAGTTTCACTTGATCAAATTCATGGTAAGAACAGAATTCCACAGCAGGGGAGGTACAGTAAAGAATAAGAAGGCTTGGCACTTTAAAGTGTGGGAATGATGCTTGAGAAAATTCCATGGGGGATTATCTGTAGGGTTCCCACAGGGGCCAGGCTGAAAAGCAAAGCCATGCAATCCCACTGCCAGTTAAACAGCATTCTGGGGTGTCTCCGGCCTGCTTGCCATATTTTTAAGCACTGCAGTTCCGAGTTCCAACAACACTGGCTATTTTTCTTATGGTGGCAATCAGTGCCAAATCGAGGAACAAGCAAGAATTGCCTATGGTGGGAACAAAGGAAAGCTTGGCATCAACTCAGTCCAGGGTGATGAACCTAAATGAGGTCTGAGCAAGAACCTTACCTTGGTTTAGGGTCAAAACAATGAAGCTATAGAGAACAAAGTGAAGCCTTTGTTTGAAGAAGAATGTATTAAGAACATATTTATTTATGTATGTAAATATACTGTTGTCTATATGAATCCTGTTAATGCAGGTGTCTAAGGAAGTCAGAAGAGGGTGATGGATGCCCTGGAGCTGACTGATGCCCACCTGGCACTGGGAACCAACCTGGGTCCTCTGTAAGAGCATCAGGTGATTTTAGTTACTGAGTCATCTCTCCAGCCCTAAGAACACACTTATAAGAGAGCATCTTCTTCACATACCCCCCTCCATTCTAGGTGTATGTGTGTGTGTGTGTGGGTACACATTCATGTGGAGGCTAGATGACAATACTGGGTATAATTCCTCAGGCACTATTCACACCCACCCACCCATCCACCCACCCACCCATCCATCCTTCTTAAGATACTGTCTCTCACTGGCCTCAAACTGATCAGGTAGGCTAGGATGTCAGCTACTCCTCTTGTCTCCACCTCCTCACTGCTGGTGTTATAACCCTGCCCACCACACCTCTTTAACTTGAGAGTTCTAGGGGGACCAGGCTCTCCTGCTTGCCTTGCAAACTCTTTACCAACTGAACTACTTCTCTGGCCCTTATCAAATTGCTTTTGGAGATCAGTATGAAAACCCGTACTTCCTTGAATTTCTCATCCACATTCCTGTCCCTAGTCTCATAAAAGACACCTCACTTCCCTTATGGTCTTGGTGACTCTCAGCTCATCCATCAAGAACCCCCAGCAGGTATTTTATAAGTCATCAAAGTACCTGTCAAAATAGATATTCAGGGCCAGGTGGTGGTGGTGCACGCCTTTAATCCCAGCACTCAGGAGGCAGAGGCAGGTGGATCTCTGTGAGTTTGAGGCTGGCCTGGTCTACAGGGTGAGTTCCAGGACAGCCAGGGCTGTTACACAGAAAAACCCTGTCTCGAACCCCCGTCAAAAAANTAATCCCAGCACTCAGGAGGCAGAGGCAGGTGGATCTCTGTGAGTTTGAGGCTGGCCTGGTCTACAGGGTGAGTTCCAGGACAGCCAGGGCTGTTACACAGAAAAACCCTGTCTCGAACCCCCGTCAAAAAAAAAAAAAAACCAAACCAAAACAACACGCCCCACATTCATGACCCTCATATCAAAGGCACTAAACATAGATTTATTTCTGTTGTTACTGAGGATGGGGAGATTCAGATAGCTGGGGGAAGCTACTACAGAGCTTGTTCTGCCAAATACCCCTGTAGATGATTTACTATGGGACTGTTCCTGAGCTTGCTGGGCCCTGGGGTGGGGCGGGCTGGGGGAAGAGGGAAATGACGACAGTCTAAGCTGTGGTTGGTCAGGAATCCAGAGCGGAGAGAGTATGCACTGACAGGTAGGAGCTGAAAGCTTCTCGACATGGTGAGGAGCCGGCTCTGAGCCACAGTGGAAATGAACTTGATGGCTTCATTGGTAGCAGAGAAGCTGAGGCACAAACACAGGAGATGGACGAACCTTTGGTTGAAGCGCATGGGAGCCCGGCACTTCCACAAGGCTGCAGCTTCATGTAAAAATCTCCATGATGGGTAATTTAAACTTTGTTTTCCACCCATAGTTCCATTTACAAGCTCTTTCTTTTTAAGGGTGCCAGAAGGAAAACATCCCACTGCTTGTTTTGACTGATAGTTCTTAATGGCTTTTAACATCTTCAGTATTGACACCCCAGTGTTATGGGCATGGTTCAATTAAAAAGAAAAAAAATCCCCTCATGGCCTTCAACTCTCATCTCATAAAACATCCCACACAGAAGCAAGCAAGACATTGCTCACTGTCACTGTAAGCAGCTGCTGACAGGGCAGCAGCATGGGTTCCACTTCAGCCTCAAAGCATCTAGCCTGGGTCATTCAGCGTTTCCACCCACAGTCACATGACTTCTTATTTGCATGAGATTCTCAGATCCCTCTCGGTTTCCCACTGTAACTGAGGTACAGCCCTGGGCTGTCATGATTCCCTGTCACCTTGGTTACTACACACTGCAAGTTCAGGGTCGTCTGAACGAAGTGAACAGTGACGGAATCCCAGGAAACTTTTCTTTGCATTATTTATGGGATGCAGACTACTTCTGTTGTTTGGTTTGTTATCATTTTACATCAAGGCTTGAACAGTTTTATTTTATCTTAAGCAAGCATCAATCCATTAAGGTGGTTTCTCTCCATCAAGAGATAACCAAGCGGTTGACTGTCCCCTTGACTCTTTCTGGTCTTACCATCTTACTGCCATCTTAGTGTGGT
This sequence comes from Bramus lutescens, assembly GCA_001685075.1. Classification (NCBI taxonomy): domain Eukaryota; kingdom Metazoa; phylum Chordata; class Mammalia; order Rodentia; family Cricetidae; genus Bramus; species Bramus lutescens. Next base: position 293,405 of record LOEQ01000784.1, on the reverse strand, counting down.
CTTCTTTGTTTACCTTGTCCAAAATGTCACTTCCCTGCTTATTATGGATCTTAGATGGTTCCCAAAGGTCTAGTCGTCTGTGGCAGTATGGGGACAGGGTGGAACTTTCAGAAGGTGGGGCCTAGTGGGAGGAAGCTAGATCACTAGTGGTGTGTGTAGAAGGAGCTGTGGGCAGGCCTGCTTTTCGTCCTGCCTGGCTCCCGCACGACTAGCTTATAC
>LOEQ01000784.1:241229-258011 GCA_001685075.1 Bramus lutescens | reverse complement strand
TCAGGACCTTTGGAAGGGCAGGCAAAGCTCTTAACCACTGAGCCATCTCTCCAGATGCATGGAATTAGAGGTGCTTCCCCTCAGCAGACTGTTCCCTTCACAGCAACTCTAAGGAGAAATCTTTTCTCTCAGAATAATCCCTGAAGCAACAAGGATGCCTGTGAGACCTTGGCCTGTAACTAACAGGGCTCTGCTCAATTACAAACCCTGGTACCACAAAGAAGTTGACTTCAAATTATTGGACACCTGCAGCAAAACCCTAAATTCTTCAATGGAATAGGGGAGCAGAGGAGTGTGGGGGCAGTGAGGTGAAAGAAGAGTCAATGTGGGTACCACATACCCCACACACCCCCGTGCCGACCTTTGCACTCACTGCCTCACCTAGCATCCCAGAAGCAGGCATGCCTCCTCCCGTTTAATAGCGAAGGAAAAGAAGGAAACTATAGCGTCAGGCATAGAAAATGCATGATCTTCGGTAGCACACAGCTTCCCGGTTCCTCTTTGGCACTACCGACATAGTTTATTAGATCTAGGAGCCCTAAGAAGGTTTTGAAAGCAGGAAAGGTTGTCTAATTATTGGACGACTTTCTCTGGGAGCTGCAGACAAGTCTTCTCACTGTGTTCTCACAGTGGGAGGGCTGACAGAGCTTTCTAGGGCTCTGTAATAAGAGCACTAGCCCCATGTGAAGGGTGTGAAGGCTCCACCCACATGATTTACTCACCTCCTGAAGTGCTCTTGTCCTGATAATGTCACCTCAGCAGTTTTACAGGGTGAGTTTGGGAGGGGGATGTAAACTCTTAACACACAGCAGGTGTGAGAGGCATTTTTACTATGGGATGGAGGCTTGAGACCTGCTCCACCCATCACCTTTCCCTGTAAGGTCCCCAGGGAAGACACGAAAGCAACTCCTCATATTGAAGATCCCTTCCCTACTGGATCCTCCTCCATGCTGGGGTTCCGGCAAAGGTTGCTGGGACCACTGACTTCTTTCTATAAGAGGGGTGTTGCTCAGTGTTGGGTGCCCAGTACATGGGGTACCATCTGCAAGAGAAGTCCCCCCACATATCTCCCAAATCGCATCGTTCTGCCCAGTTCCCAGCTTCCCAGCACTGACTTATCCAGTGTAGACAAATGAACCAGTGTCGTTACTAATGTCTATCTCTTTTTTTTTCTTTATTCAATAATGAATACCAAAGAGAAGAGGGCTGAGGTAGATCAAGGTTTTTATCTTCAGCCTAATTTGTCAATGCCAGCTTTAATATATTAACAAATAAAAGTAAGTGGAGCCAAGGAATGGGAAGGAGAAACAGGATCCTTTTTCAGATTTTGTTTCAAGAAGATGAAGTTACCAGAGACACAGTTATTATAAAGCCAGGCTCCACTGTTCAAGCAACGCTCCAAAATCAGGTAGCACTGTCCTGCTTTCCTAAGGATTATTAATAATACATTTGCAATGACTCAGAAGCTGGCTATAAACTCTCCGTGACAGAATGAGAATGTAATCTGTCCAAAGCAATGGAGATGAATCACTTTGATAAATTCTTGATGATGCTGCCTCATCTCCTGCAACTCTGGGATGGTTTATGAGTCTACAGTTAATCCTTCAACAACCCCACAAGTACTTCGTTCCTCACCAGAGTGTGACATCTTGGGTCATGGAAGAGGTGCTACTGGATAAGACAGGAACTGTGCAGAAGACCCAGGTCATGAATATTATGAGACACAGCCTCAAAAAGTATCAATAAAGACTTCCATTGCCTCTACCCTAGAGACAGGAAAGAAGATGCAGTGTCTTGTAGGCATTTGACATCAGGATCGACAGATAGAGGCATGGTTTCCTTTGTAGATATTATGTTCAACCACCCCTCCCACCAGGGTGCAGTGCCACAACTGGGTCATCAGTAAGCTGAACTGAGCAACTTCTGTCTCTCATCCTTTTCTAATTTTACTCTAAGGCATGGTTTTATAAATTTAGTGGTGGGGCACTTAATTGGTTAGTTTGGCTCATTTATATTTATTGTACTTTTTGATATTTGGGGTTATTTCTGCCTTGTTTTATTTACCCAACTTTCTCTCTGCCCCATTTTCTCCCTTCTTGATTGTGGTCATGTGGGCTCTGAAAACTCTATTACTCTTATTCTCTTGAGTAGATTTGACTAGTTTGGAATTCATATATCTTATTTCTACCATTTTAGTGGTCCCCTTGAAATTTTGTCCCCTCTGTGGCAATGTTACCTTGTCTAAGAAAAATCAATGCTTTTTCTATCTTCTAGAATGATACAAGAAACTTAAATGGCTCAATTTTCCAAATTCCTCTGAGGCTTGCTTTTCATCAACTCTGCAGGCCAGACATTATCATACTACTTAATGAAGAAAATATTTCACTCTCATATTCATATACTTCATTGCTAAAATTATTACTATTTGAGACAGGATTTCTCTATGTATCTCTGGCTGTTCTTAAAATTGCTATATAGACCAGGCTGGCCTCAAACTCGAAGAAATCCTCCTGTCTCTGCCTCCCAAGCACTGAGATTACTGGTGTGTGCCACCACACTTGGTTTGAATATTTCTTGATTTATGATCGTCCTTCCAGGAAATGTTTTTCTTCTTTTTAAAGCATATCTTTGAAAGATTTTTTAAACTCAAAATCTTCAAAATCTGTAAAAATGCTGTTAAAAAGCCAAAACTGCTTCTGATGCCCTCTCATCTTGTCTTAGAGTTTATATTGCTGTGAAGAGACATCATGACCACAGCAACTCTTATAAAGGAAAACATTTAACTGATGCTGGCTTACAGTTTCAGGGGTCTAGTCCATTACTGTTATGGTGGGAAGGGAAGCATGGTAGTGTACAGGCAGCTAGAGAAGGAGCTAAGAGCGCTACATCTGGATCAATAGGCAGCAAGAGACTGTGTGTTATACTGGGCATGGCTTGAGCATATGAGACTTCAAAGCCCGCCTCCACAGTGACAAACTTCTTCCACACCTACTCTAAGAAGGCCACACACCACCTAACAATGCCTTCTCTATGAATCAATTATTAAAACACATGAATCTAGGGAGGCCATACCTATTCAAACCGCCACACCTCTTAAAAGATTATTTCACAGGCCCATCAATCCCAAACCGGTTGTTACTTGTTATCAATACTGTAAAATACTCATTAGAAGTCACCCATCAGTGTAATTGGTAATCCTTTGTTAGGAGTCTTTACGTCTGGACTGTTTTGAGACGATTTTGCTCATCTGTTTGGGTGTGAAACTCTTGTTATATAACTTTTCTTGGCACTTTGTTACCTTAATCTGAGCAGTCATATATTATTTGCATCTTTCACATATTCTAGAAACTATTCCAAGCCATTATGTCCTCACAGTATTCTCTCCATCCCCTCTTTTGAGACAGGGTTTCACTATTGTCACCCTGTCTGTCCTGGAACTCACTGTATAGAGTCCAGGTCTCAAACTCACAGAGATATGCCTACTTCTGCTTCTCAATGCTGGAATTAGAGTCATGTACCGCCACACCCAGCCTCTACTCTGTTTTTTTTTTTTGAAACCCCCCAATTACAGATGCATTAAACCTTCTTATATGTGGTCCTGAATGATCTGGAAATTGCTATGTAGACTAGGATGGCTCTCACCTTGCAGTGATCCTTGTGCCTCAAGCCTCCTCAGTGCTGGATTATAGGTATGTGCTAACCCACCTGGCTAGACTACATGTTTAATTAGTTCTGGCTGGTCAATTTAGATCATTTCTCATCTACTCATTTCTATTTTTTTCATAATGACAGTCTTTTTCTAGAATGGCTGTGCCAATATTTCTAGTAGTAAGTGCGCTTTCAGAGCTTTGCTAGTGTTAAAGAGTTAAAACTCCTTGCCCCTTTCCCCCAGAATGTCATGGAAGCGATGCTGTGCCACTCTAGGGCTGGATGAGCAATCATCACTTGGGTTCTGTCAGAGTCTTCCTACAGATACTCTAGGGACCAGCCACCATATGTGAAAGGGTAAAGGATGGCTAACCTAGATGAGGTCTCAATCATAGCAACATAAGCCAGCTGAGATCTGCAGCAGCCAACTACTGAACCAGCGCAGTCCCTAGGTCACAGCCGAGGGCTCAGATGACTCAGACATGACAAACCATTCTTCCTGTACCCCCAGCTCCCAGCCTACAAAATCCCCAAGCAAACAGATGAGCATTTAAGCCACTCAGTTACAGAGTAGTTTACTGGACACCAGTGGACTGCAAAACTACAAACTAGTTCATGTTTTGGTACCTGATAATTAATTGGTAGTCAGCCAATCAATCAACCCTCTATTTGGCTGACTCATGCACATCTCAGCTTGTTTCCTTACATATCAGGCAACTCTTTGGTGCGATCTCATACATGGCTGAAGTTAATCCATAACCATCTGGATTATTTGAATGCCTTTCTAATAAGAAATCCCCATTTCTGGTTGGTCTCAAGATGATGCAGATTCGAGTAGCTTATGTGGATGTGGTTTGGGCCTTGGCTGGGTTGTCAATTTCAGCTTCTTCACATGTGGTGAATGGTCATCAGGCTACCCACAGGAGCCATGTCTATTTAGAGCCCTTTCTGGAATTACTCACATGGCTTATTTAACATGGACTAAAAACTTAGATCACGAGAGGGCGGGTCTATCCATGATTCTAGCTGCTCAGTGGAGGTTTCTGTCGTAGCAAAGTCACAGTCATCAAGAGGCCTGCACATTGGCTTCCCCTGTCATGGGTACTATCTGTTTCTGGACAGTCACTTGGCCTGCAAATACTTACCAAACACTGTTTACATGTTCCTTTACAGGATAACGACACATTTTCCTTCACAGACACGCTTGAACTCCCATTGATGCTGCAGCCATTTTTACAATTTTGTCTTTCAAATTTCTGATGGGTGACTTCCCACACTCTACAGAATTTACCAGAAGCTCTGTGAGATCAGGCCTATTACTGTCCTAAAAATATTCTTTCATATGCATAATGACTACACCTGAGCAACATCCACTAGCCACTGAGAGCACATTTCTCAAGGTGACTTACAGCTAACCAGCAGTAACGTGGTCAATGATGAAAATAGGTGACGTTAACGAGAGGCACAGAGGACTCCTGCAGCCAGGGTAGACTTCACAAAGCTGGTTAGAGGGGCACTGTGCTTCAGTTTTCCACATGACCCTGGCCACAACAGGAAAGGTAAGGACTTTCCTAAACAGTGATGATGGGGCGGGGAGCTAACTGGAGAAGACCTCACGTTGTCTTTACTTACACTCACTTTTTAATGTTATTTATTTTTTAAACAACCGCAGTGTGTAGACTTGATGACACCCAGGCCACCATTTTTGTTTTTCTGCAGTACGCCTTTTAATAGAAGGAGCAACTCTACATATTACTTGGTGTTTTCATAGGTTCTGTGGTGGTACGAGAATCATCCCTGAGGCAAGGCTCTGGGCACACATGGAAGGTATTTTCTTGATTAGGTTGTCTGAAGTCAGAAGATCTATCCTAAACGCAGGCAGCACCGTCTCAGGATGCCCAGATCTAAAGAGGCCTAAGGGAAATGCTTCTGCTTTTGCTGGCTTGCCTTTACATCTTGGTAGTGAGGTCTCCTACACAACTTGTCTTGCTGCTGAGCTGCCTGCCACTGGTATTACATTGGAGCCTACCAGGGGCTCGCCAGGAATCTTCTAGGCCCTTGGCATTACGACGGGATTACTGAGGCATCTAGCCATATGGACTAAGGTGCTACCAGGTTCTGACCTCTCTTGTATGCATCCAGCCATTGTCCAAGTACCCAGGTTGCATTGCATATAACCAATATGATAATTCTCCTTTAGTAGATATTCATTCTATTGCTACTTTCCCTCCAGAAACCAAATGCTGGTGGATAAATGAAAATGCTTTCTAAGCGGGTCCAGCAAAGCTCAGTAGGTAAAAGGATTGAGAGCAGTTTACTAGTATGGCCAGAATCAGAATCCAGCATTTCTGACTTTTAGGTGATTTGCTCTTGCCATTGGCTACCACAGAAATGTATTTGTTAGGCAAACTGCACCTTCTTTCAGCAAGCTTCTCTGCCATCATCAATGGACACACAGAGCTTGTCTAAGTCCCTGTCTTTCAGATGAACAATCAGAGGTCAGAGAGGCCATCCATCCATCCATCCATCCATCCATCCATCCATCCATCCATCCATCCATCCATCCATGTGGTTCTAAAGAGGGCAGTATTCTATGCCTATCACCCTCCATGGTTTTTCCCCCTTCCTGTAATGCTCTCAGCTCTTCCCATCTCTCCACAAAAAATAACAACAGTTGTTATATGACACAAGACTTCTTCACAGATGGTTTCAAGAAAAGGCCTGATCTGAGCTAACCTCAGCCCAGCCCAAAAGGAAGCTACCAGCTGAGCTATGGTGGCAGAACCATGAGCTTCTGTTATTCCTGATTATTCCTCCGCTGACATTTTCATTCAGGTCCTCCACTGGCTTGTCACATACTCCAGGGGGACCCATCACCACAGCCCGCAATGTAAGGGCTGTCCCTGTGTCGTGCAGCATGCAACATGGATAATTTTAGATAGTGGCCCCACTTCCATTCACCCCACATTTCCTAGTCTTTCAATACTAGTACAGCAGAGTTGAAATGTCTCACAATTTTCTTTTCAACTTCAGAAAAGTAATATTTCCCTCACAAGTCTGTCAAAACGTGAACTTACGGTATTTCTGATCACTCATTCATGGATTTCCCAGACACTCACCCACACCAGGAGACATGATGAGGATGACAGCGATGGCAACAGAACTCCATAATGGGAGGCCATCATAACGACACAGTGCTTAGGAGCTCCATGGCAACTGGATTAGAACTTGCTGTGTCTGAGAGACACATCGACGGTCTTGATTTTTCTTCATGCTACAGGCTGTCAGACAAATCCAACACTTGACAGGCTGTCTCATTTTATTAGTTACTCTCTAGCTGGAGTTTTCTGATTAATGCAAAGAATATAGGAATGACTAGGTTTTTACTCATGATGTGTGTTTCCCTCTTATAGTAGATTTGTTCCTGTAAGGGGATGCCAACCCACGGACATTCCCCATCTTACTGCATCTGGAGGGGCTGTGCCATCAGAGCCACATGGTGTAGCTGATATTTATGTATATCACTTCAGTGCTAGGGAGGGGGACAAATGTGATCTCTCCTGTTTCTGTCATGTTCTTGAAGGTCAGGCACTGATGAAGGTTGGACTGTGAGATGGCAGAACCTTCAGTTCCTGAGCATACTTCAGAGGTGGTCAGAGCTGAGACCTGTGAGTGATAAACAAACCTCTGTGGGCTGGAGAGATGCCTCAGCAGGTTGAGGAGCTTCCGTGTAGGCCTGGCAACCCAAGTTGAATTCCTGGATCCTGCAGGCGGCTGGAGAGAACAACCAGAAGCTGTCCTCTGATTTCCAGACACACTGTGGCACATGTGCACACACACACACACACACACACACACACACACACACACACACCTTAACACACCTTAACCTAAACAAATAAAACAACTTTTTTTTAAAAAAAAAATAAATGAATTGCTTTTATTTTAGGCCATGGTGGTTTTAAGTGTTGTTACTGGCAATGATCGACTGACAAAACAAAACAAAAACAAAACAAAACCCAAAACCAACCAACCAAACAAACAAACAAACAAACAAAAATACAACCAAATATCTACTGGTTTACTGTACGATTCCCCCAGAGCTTATATAGGCACTCAGATCTTTGCTGTGTGCAGGCACACACATCTTCCGATCTGATTCAGTTACAGAAATCGCTGGCTGTGTACCAACTTCGGTCCTGAAAGGTCACCAGCTCACTACTACCACACAGTAGGGCTGCATGGCCAATAAGAGTCCTCAACAGAAACACACAAACAGAAGCCCAGGGATTCTTGCCTCAGGAACTGGCTCTATAATTTTTAAAACAATGGCCCCAGGTCAAATCCACCTGTTTTTCAAGAAGAGAGAGAAAAAGGAAGAAAATTGAGAAGCAATTGATATCGAGGTTGAGAAGATAGCTATTTAAAAAGAGTCTCCTTCCCCTTCCAGTTATAGCTCATGATGATGCATTATGTGACTCAATTGCATTCAGGGTTCCTTGCAGAAGTGGGGAAGACCCAAAGTAGTATGATCATCCCCATTACATACCCATCTGAAAATCTGAAAACATACTGAAAAATGTTCCTGATGAGCTACTGCTAACCGCACAAGTGGACTGGCTGACACCGGGGGTACAATGTGGTAAAGTCTGCCATCAGCACAGCCCTGCATACACATGAGCCCAAGGCTCCTATTTCTAGATTACTGTACCGACACTCCAAGAAGGCATATTTTTGAGGCTTAAATATATATAGCTACTGTATTTTTCATAAATTAAAATTTATTTTTCTTACTAAACTTTTCTACCGCAGGCACATTAATTACTTATATATTCAGAGTTTAAAAGATCTCAGTTTCTTAAGAGAAAACATATTCAGGCCAAAAGAGCATTTAAGAAAATGGAGCCTCTGGTAGTCGAGTCCATAGTTTGAAATGTCATCAGTTGCAGGAAAAGGATGCTCAGGGCTATCGTGCCTGGCAACAGAGTATCCACGGCAACAGAGTAGTCATGGCAACAGAAAACTCAGTAGCTGATTTCATTTGTGTAGGTGCTTTTGCTGAACTTGAAAACACATCATTAAGGTGTGGCTGTTTTCTCCCAAGTCTTTCTGTTATAAACACTTAGGGACAATGAGTAGAGCCATTGCTGAATTTCAGACCCTGAACACGTGACAAACTGTATAGTAAACAGAGAAAGCCCAGGGTTCAATCAACGGGTTTTTGCAAGATGTTTGCAATTCTTCACATGTCAAACCAGCAGCACTTTCAGACTGCTTTCCAGTTTGGGTCTCTGAAGATTCTTACACTATTATGGTAAATTTATTAAACAGCAAATCAAAACAGTGACGTCAAACTGTTCATGTTATCATGAGCTCTCACTGTAAGAGTGAGGATGGTTCATAAACTTCTCCATCTGCTCATATGCTTGTTTATAATAATTCTGCATTCAGCGATGACCTCTTCCATGAGTTTTTCATTGGCTCCCCCTATTTCTTTACACTGAGAAATTGGTTGGTTTTGAGACAGGATATTGCTATGACCTGGGACTCACACTCTTCCTGCCTCGGTTTCCTGCATGCTGGGATCACAGGTGTGCAGTAGCATACATAGCTTTGCAAAATATTTATTATCACTTCCATTCTCTTCACCGAACCGAATTAACCTTTTCCAGCAGGAATACAAACTTTAAAAAAGAAATAGAAGAGAGAAGAGAAAGGAAAGAACGGAGGAAGGGAGGAAAGAAGGAAGGAGGGAGGGAGGGTGGGAGGAAGGGATGAAGGAAACAAACTATTTGCGCTTTTTCAGATACTGCATACTAAAAGACTAGTGAGCTGCATGTCAGAGGAATGGAGGTGGGCACTGAGGATGTGGAGGAGCTAAGGCCATGCAGAAGGAAAGCAACCTGGCTGCAGACAGTGTTGCTGGTGACATCGCATCCACGATGTCCACAGCATCTAGAACATTCAACCTTAATCTGTGCCAGTAACACCAGCTCAGTTTGTGGCATCTGAGCTGAGGCAACACCCAAAGAAACAAGGAGAGTCAGCGTCCCTGTTATCGCTAGGCTTTCTGTGGAGGGAAGGCCTTCAGTGCTGAGGACTTATGAGAGAGCGAATCAAACTCCTTGTGGAAGAGGATACCCGCAGAGACTAAGCAGGAAACCCTGAGCTGAGCTTAGAGCCTGCTTCTGATCTGTTGAAGATTGGCCTGCCTAATGGATCAAGGGAGGAAATCTACGGCAGGGAAGGGAGGGGCACCTCACACTCCCGAGGGCCAGCTATCCACCCTTCTGTGTGCCCTTTCCTCGCTATACTCCTCAGACCCAGTAGGTACCCAGAATCAGCTGGATGAGGAGGAGAGCCAGCAATGACACAAAACTTCCCCATCATCCAGGAGTTCCCTTGGCAACCTGGTAAGGGCAGGAGCTTCGCTGAGCAGCAGGGGCAGGTGTGGCCTCTGCTGAGGGCCGGATGAAGGCAAATTTAATCTGAGAAATAATTAGGCAGATGCTACACTGGAAGCCAGATTTCTTTTCCCATCTTTTGTTCCCACAGTTTCTATAATAACCTAGGATTTCTGAAAATACAGACATAAGGATGGCACAAGCGGGGTGGGGGAGCTACAGACCCATCGGCTTACGAGAGAAATGGCCTGATGCCTTGATGCCTCTAGGTTGCAATACTTCTTTGGCAAATATTGCCCAGCCCATGTCTGAGTTCAGAGTCAGTCCTGCTACTTGCATCTTCACACAGATCTGGGGTGGGGTGCGGACATCAAGACCAGCTAACCACCAGGCTGCTAAAACAAGCTAATGCAGACTGCAAGAGGAAGGGGGGAGGAGCCCACTGGCTGGGGCCACCAAAGCTGTGAGGAAAAACCCCCACTCGGATGACCCCATTTTCCTCAGGGGGTTGTATAATATTCCTTCTGCAAGGGCTGCGATTTGGAAATACGGGAGGGTGGAGCAGTTGTGGGAAAATTCTGGGCCTGAAGATAGAGAACGTGGGTCTAAGATCCTAATTTGCTGTCTTTGGCAGGACACTTGGCTTTCTGGGTTTGCCTTTCCATCTCCCGTCACAGGTGACTTAGGCTGGCCTCAAACTTGATATATATCCCAGGAGGACTTTGAACTCAGGATTCCACTGCCTCCACCTCCGCGGTGCTGGAATTCCAGATGTGTGTCACCACACCTGGCTTGCATTTCCTGGCGATAAAGTGACGCCTGTCACCAGAGCTGTCCTGAGTGAGTGTGTACTGGACGGGAAACCGTTTGTTAAGTACAAAGGGCTTTTCCTGCCACTTACACGGTTGGTTTTGGAGAATAATACTTGCCACTTCCCACCTTTCGAACCAATTAAAGCATAACACAAAGAATCAGAAAGTGGGTCCATGGGTTGCCCTTTCTACAAGCTAAGGTGCTTTTGAGAACAGGCTTGATCTATGGCTTTTTTTTTTTTAACCACATCCTATAATGTGGCATCTTTTCTTTTCCTATTTCATACCTGTCCTCTTGATTACACGTTTCTGGAGGGTGGAAAGTCTACCTAGAGTTTTCCATAGAGCTATCTAGCAGGCATTCTGTCTGAGGAGGAAGACAATAATGAATAATGTTTGTGCTAGAGTTTTTTTGTGAAGCCTCTGTCTCCGAGACCAGCTTTGGCGCTCTCAGGTCAGGGCCTATGCCTGGAAGGCAGAACGCAGGATCTCTCTCATAAGACAGGTAAACACTCTGTCACCAAGCTACACCCCATTGCTGGGCTTTTATTAAAGCATGTTGAAACTGGGTGTGGTATAATGTCAGCACTCAGGAGGAAAAGGCAGTGTGAGCAGTCCAAAGCTAGCCTCATCAGGGTTTGAGGTCAGCCTGGTCTACATAAGATAACCCCTCCCACCTTCTCCCCAAAGAAGCCAGGTATAGAGGGATACATGCTTGTAATTCTAGCACCTACGAGACTGAGGCAGGAGAACTACCTTGAGTTGAGATCAGCTAGGGCTGCATAGAACTGTTTTTAAAAAATAGTGTGTTAAAAGATAATGGAAACAGAAGGAACCTTCTAGTCTCCTCAGGAGTTACAAAGAAGATTCTAAAGTCATGTTTTCTTCTAAGGATTCCATTCTGGACAGTTTGTGCCACTGGGAAAGACCTCTCTCCTGCAAGCTCTCTCTGTAGAAGGTTCAACTCTTTGTCTTTGGTAACTTCTGCCAGATCAAGCTACAGAGCTGTGTCTATCAGGTACCCTGGACATCTGGGCATGTGGTCCTGGACACCTCATTTAGAGTTAGTCTGCTAATGCCTTTAGCGGAGAACTGTCATTTTGTAATTAACTTAGAGCCATGACAGAAGCCTGTGACATCAATGACTCAGAACATAACACTGACCCTTCTCCTGAGGGACTTACAGATCATGAAACAATTGTTTTGGAATTGTGAGTAATAAGCTTGTAGTGGGAAAATCAGGAGGGGCTGGCATGAAGAGGCTTTGCCTGAAGGGGTGAGGCCTATCAAGCCCTCTCCTTAAGAATGCACCTCCTCAGAACAGGGCTTTACAAGAACTTGAGAAATCTATCTTGCTGCAGAGAAGCCTCTGTCTCCATGGTGTGGGTATGAAGCCTCTGGAATCAGCCTGCACTCTCTTGTGGGTCCATCTCTTTTCTATGCCTTGGGGGATGTCTCCAGAGGGCTGTTTTATGTTTGGCCCTGGATTTGCCCTTTCTAGACCAAACCAGGATTAAACAACATATCTCACAAGGTCTTAACATGATCTCTCAATTTCTTTCTCTCTACATGTCAGGCAAGAAGTTGACAGTCTGTAGGCACAGTCTCAGGGATTCTGCCCACATGAGACTCTGTCCTCACACAGTGATACAAGGCAGGAGGAGCTGCGGGGCCTTCATAAGCAACAGTCTGAAGCAACTGAAACAGACCTAAAATGTTGCTAGTGTAATAGAGGAATAAATTTTTAAAATATCTCTTAATTTTAAGTCATTTAAAATTTAAAACTGGCAACTAATTTGGTTATAAAAACAAAGTTAAAAAATCTAATTTTCCAATTATCCATTTTGTATCCATATGTATGCTTGTTGTGTATATGAACATATGTATGTATGCTTTTGTGTGTGTGCATGCAAGTATGTGTGTGTGAGTACTTGCATGTGTGCCCATGGAGGCTGGCTGTTGATGCTGGGTGAATTCTATCACTTTTCACCTTGTGTTTTGAGACAGAGTTTCTCACTGAACTTGGAGCTCAATGATTACCTAGACTGGCCACCTAGTAAGTTATGGGGATCTTCCTTGCCAACCCTGACATACCTTTAATTCCAGCACTTGGGAAGCAGAGGCAGGCGGATCTCTGTGAGTTCAAGCCCAGACTCGTCTACAGAGGGGGTTCTAGGACAGGCACCAAAGCTATACAGAGAAACCTGTGTTGAAAAACCAAAATAATAATAATAATAATAGTCGTCATATAGGCTTTCATTCTCTAGGGATGCCAGGATAGAATCATGTCCTTGCGCTAGAGTGGCAAAGCATTTTACTGTCTGAGCCATTTCCCAGCAGCNCTAACAATTTTATGACATCTAAATGCCAAATACTTTGGACAAAAAATTAGTATTTAAATTGAAATGTGCTGCACACTGTCCAGGAGATTTCAAAGGACTGGTATGAGCACATGGAGGAGAGCAATGTGACTAAGCGCTTTGGAGTGCTGGCCTCATACCGAAACAGTATTCTGGATGCACCGGTGCAGGCGCTGAGGGGAGTCCTGAGTGGATGTGCATTGTTTCTCACAAACAAGCATTGTCAAGGACCCCAATGTCTCAGGCCCATGGGAGTGGTGAAACATTCCCCAGGGAGAGCTCAGAGGGATGACAAGGCCTTCCTCGGATTCTGGTGCAAAGGGCAACAGTATGCGCAGACAATGCGCACCAATGCCTTTCTTACTTTCCCCTTCTAGATGCTTAAGGCCTGAAGATTGCTCCACGAGAGCGAACGCTTCTATGAAGATTCGTTAAACCCACCTCCTTGTTCAGCTGTGTATATTGACCCCACCCCTTGGTTATCTGTATGCAATCCTGCTTCCTTCAGCTATAAGCAATAATCCCATTTCTCTGTCACCTACATATAATAAGCACACTGAGCTTCCTGGGTGCTGCAGCTTCTCCATCAGAGCCCAGGCCACCCAATCCCGGCTTCTCTGTCCATGTGTCTGTCCTTTCTTCCTTCCCTTGGTGCCCCTAGTCAGGGTTCTGAGACCAGAGTCATGTAAGGACACAGCACATTGTATTAAATAGCATGTGATATTGGAATTGAATTTATTTCACTCATTTCTTTTCACTTAGTTTTTTTTTTTCAAAAGTAGCTAACATAAAAAAATTTAAATGAACCATGAGGCTTGCGTTGTATGTCTGGGAAGACATATGACATTCATCGTGATTGTGCGTCTCTCTGACTATCCAGCAGCCTGCTTATTGTTTCTCTGTCTAGCTCACTTCACTGCTAATGCCACTGTCACCAGGAGAGGATGGAATACCCAAGGGCCAGGCATTTTTGCAGGCTGAAAATAGCTCGTGCTGACTTTTAGCTGACAGTCCAAAGGGACACGTAAGTGGTAAACAGATCCAGGCAAGAGAAGCATCACTTACCTGAATGCCATGTGGAACTTGAGGGCAAGGTGGCAGAGACTAGGATGTGACATGCTGGGGTGTGGGGCTAGGGTCTGAACTGCAGGGGACAGGGAGGCCAGGATGAGTGACTGGCCCCAAAGCCATGAGCAGAGAATAGGCTAAGGTGCTAGGAAAAGGGAACTAAGCTGCTGTGGCTGGGCACAGGTCAGGGGTGGGGTGAGGGGACAAGAGAGGACACCTTGCATGCACCCTGCCTCAGGGGCACTTAAGCTGTTTCCCTCACGTCAACCAGGCTGGGGGCCTGGCCATGTTGCTTATCCACTCAGGGTGGCCACAGCATCTTTATTTATCCATTTAAGAAGTGGCCATTACTAGTGGGTTGTCCTTTTGACTGTGACAATATGTGATTTCTATATAAGCTAAAGAACAAAGTTCCTTCCAGATGAGAGAAAAGGGCAGCAAATGGCCACACCCTGGTCAATGTCTGTTGAGATTTAGCAACAGCGTCTCTTAATGCTTCCTTTCTTCTTCTGTCCTTTTGCTCCCTTCCAAAAGTAAATGACCTGGCAGGCACTCAGCTCAGTCTCATGGAGCACTAAAGCCAAGGTCTCAATTTCTTATTGGATACATAAGGATGCGTGTCCATCAAGATTTCCCCACAGGGACATCTGCACAGCCATTTCCTCCTTCCTTCATAGTTACATTGCAACTTGCCTTAGAAATCTATAAATAATTTTGTTTTTCATAATCCCATGATTTAAATTTTTATTACATTTATTTGGGGTGTGTGTATGTGTGTGTGTGTGTGTGTGTCCATGTAAGCCCATCATTATGTGGAGGTCAGAGGACAGCTTCTGAGAGTTCTCTCCCTCTACCATGTGTGTCCCAGGGACTGAATTCAGGTCACCATTCTTGGCAGCAAGCACCTTTCCCTGTGGAGCCATCTTACTGAACCTAGAACTTTTTCAATTATCCACAGACTAGGAAGAAATTTGGATTTTGAGATTGGGAATGATTCCAAATACCTGCCTACATGGGCAAGGTCTTTGGTTCAACTCCCAGCCCTACAAATAATAATATAATAATGGCTAATAAAGATAAGTATATAGCTTTGAAGCAGAATGGTTGCTTGGCACGTGCAAGGTCCTGTATTCAGTCCCCACCACCACCAACCAAAAAGAGTTTCTTCTCATCTATGAGATGGCATTGCTAAAGAAATGTAGGTCTTACAGGGGAGGAATAAAAGAATAAACTACCTGGTTATATTCATCACTATAATTCAATAAAGTAGGGGTGTTCTATAAGGAGCAATTTCAATTACAGCTCTGGTCAAAGGGTGCAGTTGGTGCATCAATGGCAGACTGCTTAATCACCAACCCTCACCAGCCTTCTCTGCTACTTTAGATCAGGTTCTCGGCAATGGAAGACATGTGATATCTTACTAAATTTACACTCAGAAAAATAGGAGGGCAGAGGGGAGAGGCGATGTGAACAGTAAGAAGAATGGCCCAGTGTTTACGGGATCATCCTGAACATTCGACATGTACGTTGACATGTGAATCCCCAAGCTTAAGTGAACAGTACCTGACTTGCCTTTGTCTTACTCAATTGATAACTGATATACCCAGGAACACAGACTCCAGCTTTGCCTCTATAAGGGACATAGTCCGAAGTACGAGCTGTCTCCTACCAGAGCTTGTAAGACAGAAGCCCCACCCTTTCTGGGCTTCCTGCCCTCCCTAGGCCCACTCCTCTATGATTCTATGCATTATTCTTGGGGACCCTTTTTGATGAGCTGACCCACAGGGCTCCCCTTAGGACTCACATCTCTCTCTATTATACTTGCCATGAGAAAAGTGAATATCCTGACAATATCAGGTCAACTGAAATATGGGTTATTTTTTCTGGATGAAATTTCTATAGATAGTCTATTGAAGTAAGTTATTGCATTTTATTTTTTTAGTTCAATCATTTAACACTTACACTTATGGTAAAAATAACCGTAACATATGAATGAAATGAGCTGACCATCTGAGTCTCCTCTCTCCCAAGGAACTCCCCTTTGCTGTGGTGAGAACTGCTTAGCTAGGTCTCCATGTATTCAGATAAGCTGCCCTTGTCACTCTGGCTGGCTTTCTCTCGGGTGGAGGGCTGGCCACACCTCACAGAGATCTTCAGGAGAGCAGCTGGCATTTTGGTCATTACCATTTCTGTGCCCTGTTTCACTTCAGAGCATCCAGCCCTCCCCTCTCATTTACCTTCTACTGCAAATAGGAATGCAGGGGTGTCCTCTAGCAGGTACCGAGGAAATGATTCTGGTTTGCTATCTGGGTAACTCCCCAAGCCGTGGCGCCTGGTGGTGCTCTGGTGCAGCTTGAGCAAAGCCAAGTTCACCTGAGAGGCACTGCCAGGACACTTGTAGTGGGAGAGGACCAGCCCAGGAGGGGAGAGGCTGGCAAACTGCCACAGTGAGGAGCAGCCACGGGGAAAAGGCTGCCAATGCCAATGATT
>LOEQ01000784.1:197120-207153 GCA_001685075.1 Bramus lutescens | reverse complement strand
CTCTCTCTCTCTGTCTCTCTCTCTCTCTCTCTCTGTGTGTGTGTGTGTGTGTGTATAGAAAGCTAAGATTCTACCTTTAAATTTCTATGCAAGTATCTCAGAGTTCTTGATCCAGTTCAGAAAGTACAGGCTGAAGTTTTAGGTTTTCTATTAGAATGCAGGTTTATTCTAAAAAGCAGCAGCTGAGAGCTCTAAATGGAAGAGAAATAAGCAAGGAAAAAAATTAAAGGTCTCAGCCCTAGATAAAAAGATATCTAATGTAGATTTACATTAAATTAGCATAACATGTTTAAGCTATAGATGTATTCATACATTACTTATGCTTCTGTTTTAATCACTTTTTAAAAATTGATTCTGATCCCATCTGACACAATAGCTTTTACTATAACTGAATGTCCAATCCAACTAAAAATTTGGCTCAATTCAGTAATTCAGACAAAAGGTTGATTAGAAAATGTTCAGACCACCTGATAACTTCCTCTTTTCCTAGAGTGGCATCCCAGTTGCCCCAGTCCTTGGTGGGTCATGGGAAGCAGACACTGAGAGCCAAGCCTTCATTATACACTGCCAGGAATCTAGTGCTCCACACCAATGGCTCGTTTCCTACAGCCGTAAGTCCTTTTGGTCTCTGCTGGTGAAATACATGTCTGGCCACTTCTTTCATATCCAGCCATGCCATCATCTCCCTCTTCTCCCCTGTCCCCACCCCAAGGGCTCACCCCTTCCTCAGCCCTGGCTGGCTACAGACCCTGGAGTCTGTGCCACACACCAGGCAGCCCCTACCCAGTGGCCCACCCCCACATCTGTGTAGCTGCTCACCTAGCACCCCTGATGCAAGCTAACTGTTGCCATGTGCTGGCTGGAGCAGGCTCCAGGGCCAGCCCCAGACCCATGAGTGCGCGGTAGAATCTCATGCCTATAAGCCTTCCTTGGATTCCTGTCACCAACACCAAAACTCAGAGACCTCTGAAGATGGTCCATGTCCTCTTATCTCTCCTCCTATCTCTACTCTAGGTAGGAAAGAGGCAGGCTATTCTTTTATTTTTCTTATAGTATATAGTTGTTTTTGCTGGCTAATCTTTTTCCACTGAGTAAGTTTGTTGAGCTGACTTTTCCATATCTAAGGAGCTGATAAAGGAACTGAACCAGGCTTTTCAATGCCGCTGTCTTGCTGGTTTCTGTTGCTGGAGCAATAACTTCAATCAAGTGTCCATGGAGTAAGACAGAATTTTAAACTGGTTGTGTATTGTTTAGTACTTGTACTTACTTGCTTTTACTTATTTAACACATGAAAACACAATCATGTCATGAACTTCCCGAATAGGACCTATAAAACCTCCATGCAATAACTGTGTGCCAGTTCCTAACGTTGCCTGGACTTGCCGGTTCCTGTCTCATGTTTTGCTCATGCTCAGATGTGCCGAGTGACAGAGCCCCACTGGGCTCTCAGGCCATTCTTTCTAAAGGGCTCCCCAGCAGGTCTTCTGAGGAACCCTTTCACCTTTCTACTTAGAGAGGCTCTCTGGGGAGAACTCAAGCCAGCATTTTCCTCAAGGCGAGCAGGAATCTCATCTTTTGTATACTACCTGGGATCATTAGTACTCAAGGGGAAATTGACCTTCCTCTCAGTGCAGTATGGCGAATGGGCTGACCACTGGGAGGGACAGGCTCTGTGGCCGCTAAACTGGAATGAAATCTGCTATGCAGAGACAACTAGGTCTTGGAAGAGGTGTCAGGTAATAGCAGCAGGAGGATGGTTCAAGCCAGGTAGGGTGGCCCAGAGAGGGCAAGTGCTATGGAGCACACTACTAGATGGGGCAGACTGAGTAATAGAGTCTAGTACCAAAGGCCATTTATCTGTGGCTTAAAATACTGCTCTGGCCAAAAAGGTAGCCTAGGAGATTTACCTTCTGTTTCAGGGCCAGTCTTGTTCCAATCTTCAGGGCCCAACATATAACTGGTGAAGCTTAATTCTAATTAGCTTAACCTCTGTCAGGCTTTGGGGCAACATTTCCCCAAACTAGACTCAGCATAACTTTACACCAGATAATCAGTTAGTCATGATTCCAAATACCAAAGTCCAAGGTTTATATGGCGATGATGAATAGCCTTCTGTCCTCTGTCGAACTGAAACCTGTGCTCTGGATTTAATCTGATGATTTCAATATTTTTAGAACATAATCACTTTCTTCTATTTTTTTAAAATCAGTTTCATTTAAATGTGCTTAAAATACCTTCTTCCATCCCCAGTTAAAGTCCCTCCCCCATCTTTCCCATTTTTCCTCTCATGGTACCTTTGCCCTCCTCATCATTATTTATGCCCCTGCAATGCTTAAGCATGCATGGGCAGTCTATTAATGATGGTTCTATCCTGGGCAGCCCTAGATGCTTGGGTTATTGTCATACCCAAGGTTCCATGGTCTTCTTTTATGCTGTCTACCCAGTGCTTTTGGGCTTTCCTCTTCACCTTATCCCATGCATTCCTCCAAGCAGTGCTATCTTTGGGCATCTGCCATCATTCATTCTCATAATGTGGACAAATTATCTCAAGCGTCATTTCTGTATTCTGTAGTTTACTTCATTCTGTAGATGAAGATGTTCCTTAACGTCATCATGGCGCAGTCTTTTTTGTATGATGCCTAGAAGCCTCCTGAGACATGTCATCTCAAACACATTCAACAGCTGTTCATTGTCCCAGGAGTGGTTCATTGTCCAGGTTTCAGAGCTGTAAAGAAGGCAGCCCAAGACAAGTGTCTCATACACTTGTAATTTTGTTGTTATGTCTCTTGCTGACCAAACCTTTTCTAGTGCTTGGAATACAGGCCTCACTATCCCTATCTGCCTCTTGACGTCTGAAATAGGTCCCTCCTTTGAATGGAGGTTTCCTCCCAGATAGACAAAGTTGACTGTTTGCTTGAGGTTCTGGTTCTTTATTACAATGTTAAAATCCTTGTGTACCTGTCCCATGTGCTGTATCTCAGTCTTCTCGTGTTTACGTTTATACCAAGGTTTCCACTTACTTCTGCCACTCTATTTACCATGGCCCACAGCTCATTTGGACTTTCAGCAAGTAGGGCTGTATCATTGGCGAAATGCAAGTTATTGATTCGCACACCTGTCTTCATGCCTATCTCCTCATCCTCCAGGGCTGTTCCTATTATTAATTCCAGGAATATATTAAAGAGTAGTGATGAGAGGATGCCTCCCTGCAACACTCCTACGATCCTACTCTATATCCTAACCGTGTCCTACTATCCCCTCTATAAAGAGTGGGGACAGAGGGTCACACAGACGGAGAGGAAGGAGGAGGTTTGAAAAGGTCATAGGGAAACACTCTTACTTAAAATTACAATCTTACTTAAAATACATATATACTATCTATGTGTCTCATATATAATTTAAATGGAGTGACATCACATAGGGTGATAATGTTTTTTGTAAGAGCCATAGACCTAACCAAAATCCAAGTGCCAGGCATGGGGAAATCGCCTCTTTACCTGCTGGCTAGGGAGCCTAAGAGTCTCCCAAACAACATAAGCTATTGCCATTGCCCTGCATGCCTCCATAACTTGGAAAAAGTAAGACCCTATTGTTGAAGACATCACACATGTCACATGGGACATGGAAGAATCAAGTTGGGACTGACCTGGACGCCTCCTCCCTGAGAACGTAGTGTGAAAACATGCCATGCGAGCTGCAAAGGGGGAAAAGCAATCAAAAGTCCTACTCGGCCGCCATGCTGATAAACCACAATAGTGACCAGCCAGGCAAGAGAATCCCAGTGGTGCAAAAGTGGCTTTTTATCTTGGGAAGTAACTGGCAGCTGTTTAACTAGAAGAGGAGGGAATTCATGCCTTGTAAACCTACCCAACTACCCATGATGGAGAGGTCACAGACCTAGGGGAGAACCCATCACTGCCATTTTCTTAAACAACTATCATTTCTAACTGCATTCTAAATATTTATAAAGATATTATAAGTGGCGCTGCCACCCCTCATCAAAAAGGACCTTTTTATTCAGCAGTTGGAGATCCAGAACTGGCGACAATGTAGAAGATAAAGAGGTGCCCAGTCATGATTTATACAATGCACCTCCCATACCTAAGGCTCAGGGAACATCTCAGATGGTGAGGTAGAAAGACTGCAAGAACCAGAGGACCATGATGCCTGCTGCTAGAATTTTCTAGACACAACAGGGATGCTACACCCACGAGATCTTAACAATATGGTCGCTAAACAAAACCACACATGTCAACATGGATAAGGGGAATTTCACAAGGCCCCTGGATGAACACATGCAGGCAACAAATGGCTGCCAAGAAAGGGATAATCAGTTTTCTCCAGGGACAAGCTCCCTGATGATCCCAAGTGGTCAGCCCTAAGCACCTGTACATACAAATAGCAATAAATGGACTCAAGAGGGTGTGTGTACACATATATGTGTATGCATGTGTGTGTAGGTATACATATATAACAGCAATAATTTAAGAAGCAGGAAGTAATGAATTTGAGGGCAGACAAGAGAGGAGCACATGGGGGACACAGGGATGGAGATAATGTGAATATGGTACGTGTGAATGAAATTCTCAAAAGTTGTTTTTTAAATTAAAAAAAACAACAGAAAAACGAGACACAATGGCTTCTTTCTTTGCAATGATACAGGGCAATCCCTGGGTCCAGAATATGGGAAAGCCAATGAGAGACAGAAAAAGTGACCCACAGCTTGGTGTGACTTCGAAAGCCATAAAGGTTTTGCTACCATGAGGCATCAACTGAGGAAGGAAGCTATCAGCTGGAGAGGAAGCCAGTGCACACTTTCTGATATAAGAACTTCAGAGCAGCTGCAGGAGTGACAAGCCCCCATGCGATCGCTGGGACAGGCTCTTTTCCTATGATGGGGGTGTGTGTGGATAAAGAAGCCTAGAGTGATGGGAACAGACAGATGCTCATCCTGGCTGGGTGTTCGTACAACTTCCCTGACTCTTGGCAGCATCCAGTTCCTACTGTTCCTTGGCTTGCTGCACCAGAGAGACAGGTGATAACCACCGAGGGCACCGCTCATCGAATACGGTTGTATTTCTCTGAAGACAGCTGGAAAAGGACACTTATTCTCCAGATAGAAAAGAAATCAAGTGCTTTCAGATATATAATTTTTGAACCAAACTGCCATACAAGCCGGGCAGTGGCGGCACACGCCTTTAATCCCAGCACTCGGGAGGCAGAGGCAAGCGGATCTCTATGAGTTTGAGACCAGCCTGGTCTACAAAAGCTAGTTCCAGGACAGGNCCTTTAATCCCAGCACTCGGGAGGCAGAGGCAAGCGGATCTCTATGAGTTTGAGACCAGCCTGGTCTACAAAAGCTAGTTCCAGGACAGGGCTGTTACAAAGATAAACCCTGTCTCAAAACAAAACAAAACAAAAGCAAAAAAAAAAAAAGGAAAAAAAACCTGCTACATAATATCCTTAATCCCATATAAGATGTTTATAACACAATTGCAATGAAATCACTTCACTTCAGAAATTTCATTTCAGGACTCATCATTTTAAACCAGGTGGCACCTAGCATGGCCATGTCTAATTCTGCCAGATGTTTTGTGAACAGCCACTTGTATGATTCCAGTACTTCTCCAACTTCACTTATAGCGACTATATAAATACTAGTTTTAGAACAGTAAATGCTCAACAATTTCTCTAAGAAGAAGCAGGCAGGGGTGTTGCTTGAGATCAGGAATCTGGAGCAAGACCGTCCAGGGTCCATTCTTGGTCCTGCAATTGGTAAGTTACATGCCCTTGGGAAAATAACACTGTAAAAGGAGCTGATGCTGATGGTGACTTTTTCTAGTAGAATCATTGTAAGGGTGAACTGAGAGAAGTCAGCGCAGTGTCGGGCATCTGAAAAATGCTGACTGGTTAACCGCCATCAGCATCACCACTTCCATCAAAGCCTGCATCAGTACACATCACGAGAACTTTGCACACCAAAGGCAGTAAATGGGACTCAAAAATAGGAGAATGAGGAAACTCAAAGTTCTCAAGTAGGAAGTTGCGAGAATCTATGTTCTTGTATCTGTTTAATTCTGAGTGTTGAATTGCCACAGACGAGATGATTAGTTATGTGTGGCTCATTCGAGAGCCACTTCAGAATGTGTAACAAATGGAGTCACTCCATGGCCATAACCAAACAGATATCTGTTGAATTTTCAGGTGATTTGTCTCAAGCCCCTATGCAGAATTTCTCAAAGCTTTTTTGCAATGATTAATTAACAAATCGGAGAACCCAGAAGAAATCAATTTCTGCACACCTACAGCCTACCAACAAGGAATAGAAAATCTAAGCAGACTCGTAATGAGTAGAGAGATTGAAGCAATAATTAAAAAGTCTTCCACCAAAGTAGCGTATAAGATATGAGAGATATATAACTGAGTTCTATAAGAAGAGATTTTTCTCCCTCAATTTTTTAAAAAAACCTGTTCTTTGCAGGTTACTATTCTGTTGCTGTGATAAAACACCGTGACCAAAGAACAAACAGTTTATTTTGGCATATGGTTCCAGAGAGAATTCCACAATGGCAGGGAGGCATGGCAGCAGGCACTCAGAGCCAGGAGCTGAGAGATCACATTTTCCAACCATTAACATAAAGCAGAAGGGAGAGGAGAGGAGGGGAGAGGAGGGAAGGGAAGGGGAGAGAGGAGAGGAGAGGAGAAAAGGGAAAGGGAGGAGAGAGGAGAGCCAGCTAGTGAGTTGGAAGCAGGATGAGGCCCTAAGCTCTCAAAGCCCACCCCTAGTGCACTTCCTCCAGCACAGCTTCACCACCTAAACCTTCCTGAGCGGTGCCACCAACTGGGGGCCAAGTGTTCAAATGTGTGAGCTTCTGGGGTATGTGTGTGCATTTCTCATTCAAACCATCATATACTTCAAACAAAAAAGAAAGAACTTTGCCCAACTATTTCTGCAAGGCCGATGATGCCCTGATACTGGAACCAGACTAGAGTGTAACAAAAAAAATAATATAGACCATCTCCCTGATGAACATGCATGCAAAAATCTCAATAAAACAACAAGCCAAAGCCAACAATACTCAGGAAAAGGTGATACATCATGGTCAAACAGGTCTTTTGTAGAGATGGTCTAACACAGGCAAATTATACGCATGCTACATACACCTCAACCAAGGGACTGCAGAACAAACCATGATCACAATAGACACAGACAAAGCATTTGTTGAGATTCAACACACCTTCGTGATAAAACCTCTAACAAATTAAGTATTGAAGGAACATACCTCATAATAATAAAAGCCACATAATAAAAACCCACAGGCAATATCCTCCTGAAGGGAAAAGGCATTTCCTCTAAGATCTACAATGAGACAAGGATGGTACTTTCAATCCTCTGCAGCCTGTGCTGGAACTCTTAGCTACAGCAATTAGCAAAGAAATAAAAGGTACTCAAATTGGAAAAAAAAGGATGTAAAATTATTCATGTTTGTAAAGACTTGATTTATACATAGTGAAACTTAAATATTTCATTAAAAAGCTGTTAGAACCAACAAAATTCAGTAAGAGTGAAGGCTAGAAACTTCGTGTAAAGAGGCAGCATTTTTTTGTTTACCAACAATAAACCTGATGAATAGAAAATCAAGAAAGCAATACAAGTCATAATAGCTGCCAAAATAAAGCATTTAAGAATGAATTTAGCTTTGGAAGTGAAAGATCTTTATAATGAAAATGATAAAACACTGATCAAAGAAACCATACAACATAGAGACGCATGCACACATACACACACAAAACCCATACAGACACATATACATTCATACAAAATCACATGCATAAACACACACACATACATACTAATGTACACATATAAAACTAGGCCATGTTTAGGAACTAAAAATATTAATAATGTTAAGATGACTATGCCACATAAAATGAGCTATAAAAGTTCAAGGCAACCTCAGCCAGAACAGGACACCACTGACTGTTTTCAGATTGGAGAGCTGTCATAAACCCCATGGAGCCACGAAAGACCCAGAAGAACCAAAGCAACGCTGCAGGGAGGTTGCCTTCATTATTTTTGCCTCTAGTAAATCTGACACAGTCTGTCTGAAACCTCACCACCCTTACCCTACAGCTTGGCCAATTGCTCCCCTCTACCTACTTCATGTGGGCGACACCAATCAAAGGAAGGTCAGTTCCCACAATTACCACCTACCTGGAGGTGAGTTATCCAGTTCCAGGGAGGTTTCACCAGAACCAGTGACCTCAGAGTCATAAAGAAGCTGATGACTTTTAAAACACAAGTCATGAACAAGTTGCTGCACCTTGTTAATCATAGCTATTCCCTGTCCTGGCCTAATCTTTATCACTTGAACTTTACAAACATGGGTGAGGGGCAATATGAGTTTCCATTCTTGATGTCCCCTAGAATATGTATAGATAATAAACTTGTCAAAAATAGTCCTACAACTCAGAAACAATACTGACATCTCTGACGGTCACAGGAACATATATGAGCAGATATGATTTCTCACCATACCTTGAAATGACTGTTCTTCCTCCATTTAAAAAAAGTAGTATAGTTAAGCAGAATTTGATTATTTTCAAAACATCTCTTCATTGAAGAAGTAAAAGGTTGTTTACAGCTTACTTGATATCAATAGTTAAATGCTCGGGGTGATGCTTTTGAGTCTGATTTTTCTAACTATTGGGCACACTTTAAACTTAATATATTGAGGCTATAAAATTTTGGCTATGCAGTTTGCTAGGTTCGGTCTAACTGTTAAATGATTTGTAGTCTTTCTTCTCTATACTCAGGGCTCAGTTAATGGACAGATGGCAAATCCTAGGGCTGTAGCAGGGCTGGGACCCAACAGGCAGCATCTTAGAAAACTGTAGCCCCTCCTTTTTAAAAACCAAACACAACTGGAATGGTATCCTAAAATATTTTGAGTGGCTTTGGTCATTTTTCTTTTTTCACGCACCATACAGGGCAGACATCAGTGCTTTCATAGTCACATAAACTTAGCTTTTAAATTCTTAATTTGTGGTAAAATAAAACTCTCCTAGGAAGCACACATTACTGTTCTTTACAGCCGGATAGAACGTAACGCTGCCATCTC
Source organism: Bramus lutescens (assembly GCA_001685075.1). Classification (NCBI taxonomy): domain Eukaryota; kingdom Metazoa; phylum Chordata; class Mammalia; order Rodentia; family Cricetidae; genus Bramus; species Bramus lutescens. Next base: position 198,031 of record LOEQ01000784.1, on the reverse strand, counting down.
CTACTATAAAATATAAGGAAGACCCATAACAGCGAGAATGCTGTGGTATAGGAGGCAGTGCTCTTGCCTCATCTCTCCACTATCTGCATCAGAGCGGTACTGAAATAATGAGTGCATTGTTAATGAACCGAGGAAAATAAAGACATTAAGATTTGCTCCTGCCCTTGTTTCCAGTGCATCTGCATGGAGGGGGCCTGTTGCTACTCAACCAGCTAATCACTAGCTTTTGTTCACATCTCTATGTTTTTGCTCATTGGGGCTAATCTACATAGCCATCTGGTATTTGATAGATAATTGCCTTTTCGAAGTCCCAGGAGCTTAAATGACATGCCGGGAAACTGAACCAGACATACTCTTCTCAGGTAGAGACAGGTTGGGGGTGGGGTGGATTTCTTCTGCGACACAGATGCTGTCCCTTGTAAGAAGCCACAGTGTAGATGGTGTTTCTCACAATGCTCTCTAGCATGACTTACTCTAGGACCATTTTTCCACCTTCCTTGGCAGCTTCATCTCCTCCCAGACCAACTGAATTAGCATCTCCAGGAGCAAGGCTCAGAAGTTGGGACCATTCACAGCCCAGAGATGCCTCAGATGCACAGAAACTGGGGACAAATAATGAACAACACAAGTCTCTTTCCTATAGAAATATTTTTTAGGGATTCATTTATGTTAGGGTTTTGTTTATAATAATTGCTTTTCTGAGTACAAAAGAAATGCTTGCTCATTGTAGAAAGCTTGGAAAACACAGAGAAACACAGAACATAATTATCCAATTATAACATGGCTGTACTGGGTGTAAACTCATATAAACTTATTAAAAATGAGCCACATAGAAGAGTCCACAGAAGAGATTATTGTAGAAGGAGCTGCGGGCTGCTTCCCACAGCCCAGCTCCCAGCCACAGGCTAGCT
>LOEQ01000784.1:159595-192847 GCA_001685075.1 Bramus lutescens | reverse complement strand
TGTGAGTTCGAGGCCAGCCTGGTCTACAAGAGCTAGTTCAGGACAGACTCCAAAAGCTGCAGAGAAACCCTGTCAAGAAAAAACAAAAAAAAACCCCAAAAACCTTCACCCCTGCTTTCAGTTGCAAATGAGTAGCAGATGTGCAAATAATCAAGTCGTCACTCCAAGGGTCCCCACCCTCTTCTACAATGCCCCCCAACTTCACTCCTGGCTCCAAATGCGCTGCCTGGCTCCTGGCCCTTGAGGAGAGTTCTATGGGTAGGCAATGGGAAGGCAGAATGGTACCGATACACACAGTGTCAGAGACAACAAGATGGAATTTCAATGTTCTGCTTAGGTGGAAAATACACCCTTACATTTGAGGCATGTTTCTGAGAGAGCGAAAGATTTGTTTCCAGTCTTCTTTGAGTACATCACTGCAAAGGATCACATACAAATGGAACCCCAGTTATCCTCAAACTTCACACTTTTGTTTTTATCTAATATAATTAATAATAGCTAACATGTGGGGCACTTGCCCCATGACAGTCATTAGATGTGTATCAACGGGACCCCGGGCTGTTCAGGCCTTATTCTCAGCGTGGCAGACACAACAGAGAGCACCCACAACAGGCCATGAAGTGGATTTTTAACGGAAGGAAATGGACAATAGCCAGAATATTGTCAGGAGTGGCTGGGTGGGAGTACTAAAGAGCCGTATAGATGAAGTTAGCTGAGATCTGACGGTTTGGGGAAGCTGGCCATGTGAAAGGAAGATCAACAGAGAAACATTCCAGGGCACAGAGAGAAAGAGCCCGCACACAAGTGCCGGCGTGGTGCAGGAAACGCTACAGGAAGAACAAGATGGGTGTGTAGTCAAAAGGGCAAAGCTGGTAGAAGATGACGTCCAGGACAGAGGCAAGCTGGAGTGAGAAGCTATTTAACAGCCTTGAGAAATCACAGATTTTTCAGCCAGGAAGGGATGGGATGGAGCGTCCATCTTGAAAAGATCATCGAAAGTTGCTTTTGGAGGCAGATGGGGGAGAGAATGAAAGGCCAGTTTGAGGGTCGTTAATGGTGGCAGTTTAACACTGATGTGAGATGACATGCCTTGTCTGCAGCCACCTTCGAAGGACATCATGAAGAGGAGTACAACAGTCAGAGTAGTATGTGAACCTGACACAGGATGGCACTGGGCTGAACCAGATACTTAAGAAACTGGGCAGGGTGGGTGGGACTTGCAAATAGGTCCTAAGAGGCAGTAAAAGCGTAAGGACATAGCCAGGTTGGCAGTGACAACAAGGTGTAGTTAGCTAACTAGACCCCTGGAGATGTTCCATCAACTTTTCCTTTTCTTTTTCTGTAAGGTCTCATGTAGCCCAGGCTGGCCTCAAATTCACTGTATAAGGATGGATGACCTTGAACATTTCATTTTTCTGCCTCCACCTCCTGAGTCTGGGATTACAAGAGTAACACACCATACCTAATTTGTGTAGCGCTGGGGACAGCCAGGGTTTCCATGCCTTCTCTACAAATTGAGCAACATCCCTAGCTCTCTATCAGCTCTTCCACAAATGGCCCTAGTGAGGGGCTCAATTCCTTCTGATCTAGGCCCAGGAAAACAACAGAAAACGTGGATGAAGCCTAAGTTATGATCTCAGTACGCCTGAGCTGTAGCCTAGGCAGATTCTCCTGGTGTGGCCTAGATTCAAGACCTGTGACTACGTCCATCACAGTCACACGCTGTCAGACCCTCTTCTGAGCAGCACCACTTCCCAGAACCAGCTTCTCTTTCATTCTAGATGCTGAGGCCAACACAGGAAAATCCTTGCCTCACAGGTCCTCACACAATCAAGGACTTTGCCTTTGAGGTGTAGGTGTCTGAACGGAAGCCCACTTACCCTGGAAGATGCATTCTGCCAAATACCAGCCAGAAAGCAACTTGTTCCCTGCCCTCACCCCCCCAAACCCCCCACAGCAGGGGACTGCCCTCCTTGATCTTAAGCAACAAGACTGAAGCAGGGAGGTGTGTTCTGTTTTTGTCTGATGTCCCCATGCTGCTCCATTTTGCTGAGTTTGCACTTTCAGCAAATTCAGGACCAATCCCACAACCGTCTCTCTTTGATCTGCTGGGTCCTCACAAAGGAAGCAGAGGAAACGCAGAAAGGGACTTCAGGGGTTAAAAGGAGGGTAAGGACGGGTCTGACATCACAGGAAGGGGACTGGAGAGCCACACTGTCTGACCTGAACCACAGTTCTCCCGCTGTCAGCTGTGTGTGCAGAGGAAGGACCCCGCATCCTCTATTTCTCCATTCCATCACTTGCAAAGCGGGATAAAGGCAGTCCTTGCCCACAGCCCCATGGGACTCAAACAAGAGCGTGACAAGCAGCACCTAGTCCAGAGCTGCAGGAACCTCCCCAACAACAGCCTGGAAACTGAGGTATTATGTTGGGGCATGTGGCCTTTTTTGCCTTTTTATTTGTTTATTTATTTATTTATTTTTTGTCAGGGTTCACTATATAGCCTTTGCTGGCTTGGAACTTGCTGCTAGGCCAGGCTTGTCTCAAACTCATACTCTACCTGCTTCTGCCTCCTGAGTGCTGGGATTAAAGGTGAACACTATCACATCCCACAGGTTTTATGTTTGGAAAGAATGCTATCAGAGAGGCCAGGAAAGATACAAGGACCCTCAAAATGACAAAGTTGAAGTGGTGGTGTCTTCCCCAACAAAGGGATGACAGTCATTTTGGAGCTCAAAATTCCAAGGTATGAATGGACTGTGGGGATTTACCAATTTAATTAGTAAAAGTCAAATTCAAATCTAGTTTACAGGTAGAAAGCTGAGGGATTTGTCAGTAAGGAATCTCTATTCATCATTATCCAAAGAAGGACAAGTGACACGCTGAGTATCCCACCCACTTCCTTACCCAGTGAGGGTCTGGAGAGCTGGCGGATACAATGTTCCCTGTTTCCCATTGGGGAGACTGGTGCGATTTCTTCAGCTGGATTAACATAGTTGAAGGCTGCATGGGCCACCTTTTTTTTTTCTTTTACCAGCCTTAATTAACAGCTGACTAGACCATGCCACATGAATCATTAATCTAAAAATGCCCCCACAGGCTTGCATATAGGCCAATCCAATGGGGGTATTTTATCGCTTGAGGGGCCTTCTCAGATAACACTAGCCTGTGTCAAGGTGACAAAAAACTAAGCAACAGAAACTGGTCCAGTACTTGGCCTTGGCAGGCAAGCTCTGCCCTACAAAGATGAGTTATTCTTTTCAGCCCAAGGAAATGAAAAAGGCCCATGTCAGTCTCCAGTACTGGTTGGGTCAGGGTAGGCTGACTTTTCTTCTAGAACAGTCTTTCTGACTTACACGCCTTGAGAGTGACATTCAACAGGATACGGGAGACCCTCGCTCTGATGACCTGGAACCCTTGTCAGAACCCTGACTAGTGAGCAGGATGCCACTGTTCTCTTTAGAGTACAGTTTGGAGCGGCTTTGCCTTAGGCAGCATCCAAGAGGGCTCATCGTGCCAAACTTCTAAAAACCTGTTCTTACTCTGAGTGCTGTTTCTTAGATGGTGCTCAGACGTGGGTCTGTGCTCACATGGGCTAAAGCTCAGTTTTTTGTAAGTGGGAAAAATCTGTCAAAACAGAGCAAGAACTCAAAACCTAAGCAAGATGATGTTGAAGCTACAGGTTAGCAGTGCATGTGTGTTACTCAATAAAGTCTATATAGTGACATCTACAGACTAGCAGTGTGTGTGTGTGTGTGTGTGTGTGTGTGTGTGTACACGTGGACATTTGCCTTTGGTTATAATCAACCATTATTCATTATTCCTAACATTGATATGATCTACCTAGAAATTGTATCCTGACTAACAATCCATCAATTAAACTGAATTTGGAAGACAGGAGTGGGTGGAAAAGCCAGTTCTTCTTGGTCTGTAAACTGGACAAATATTTAATGAGAAAGATGAGAGCAAGTTATGATTGGTTTGAGGTCAGTATCCACTGGAAAGGTGGAGTCCCAAACCAACTCCAGTATGGAGCAGGTAACACACTAAACCCAACATCCACAGGTGCTTAAGTGATATTAGGGACAGTGATGCTTTCTAGCCAGAGCAAGACAGGAGAGTGTTGCAGTCACAGCTGAAGCTGCGGCTTCAACATGACATGCTTCTTTCTTGCTGTGCTCCCCATGCAGTATTAGTTAGTGGAGGCTCCGTGCACCAGGGCTACTTAGGGCTGATTAAGGCCGGGCTTTCCTTCTGCAGAAAGAAGGGGAAAGTGGTGAGCCACACAGAATGGCTTAAGAGCTTTTAGCTGGAAATGATGAATGTTGACTCGGGCCTACACTTCACTGTCCAGAATGAGTTATGTGGCTGTATCCTTAGAGTTTGGATTCAGCATCTCATTTTATAAATGAAATAATCAAGGCTCAGAGAGACCAATTTGCTCAAATCATAGCAATAGCAAGCCAAAAGACTTTGGAGTGGCACTTTCTTTTAGTTAGAAGACTACTGGGGTATACATTTATTTTTGAGACACAGTCTTCTGTGCTCCAGGCTGGCCTCGGTTCACTACATAGCCCAGGCTAGTTCTGAACTGTTGGGTGCAGGAATCCCAGGTGTGTGACACTGTGCTGGCTGAGGTCCAATGTTTATACCCATTAGTTACATTCTACTTTCAATTTTCATTAAACAAGTACATGATATCACTTATCTCTTTATGTATCTATTAATACACATGTCCACCCAATTCTGTGCCTCCAAAATAGTTATTCTCAGACAGTTCTTTGCATTCCCTACAGTTTCTCAGCCACAGTGGAAAGCCAGAAAAGGCTTTGTTGACTTTTAAAATACCTACCGAATCACACTACTGACTAAATACTAAGACCAGGCTTTGAGCATCTTGGAGATAGAGGCCACCAAAAAAAATAAAGTGTAGGGAGAATCCAGGTCTGCTGCATTTGGTAATGTTTTCCAAATGTCGCCTGCCTCTCTAGGCACAAGGTCTCACAGACGCACCACAAATGTGGCTTCATATGCACATCCTACCTTACCGCAGTCTCCACAGGCTTCCTTTGACTCTGACACTGAGATTCACTCTTTGTGAATCCACTGAAAGGTGTCGTGGCGTCGTGCTATAAAGCATCAGGATTCCTGCTGGAAACACCACAGTGAGCATGAACCTTTCACACAGGGCCACACAGGACGGCTTGAAAGCTCAGTGCTTGATGGGCAAAGATGCTGGAAGAGAGCGGGGAGGACGACATAGAAGAGTTCCCTTCACAGCTCCTCTCTGATCAGTCTGAAATCTAACCAGAGATGGAGCTCACCTGCAGCCGGCTGATGAACTTCCATCGGCTTCCTCTTTGTAAAACTAACAGTACTGGTCTCATAGGGCTGCTGTGAAGGATTAAATAGAATAATGCACTTAAACCACTTAGAATAACATGGTAAGCACGCAGTAACTGTTACAGTAATTTCTTTCCTTCGCGTTTTGCCAAATGCCTCTCCTCGAGCCAGCTGAGCTCAGATATTAAGAGATAATTAAATTTTAGGCCTAGGAGGGGCTTTGGAATGCACCTGCTCCACAGAAAGTCAAGGGCTTTGCTTGGAATCATCTCAAACGCTCAGCTGGGGTTCTTTGGCTCGGTCCTATAGAAATCACGGATAAGCAAGGGGAAGCTCTGTGTGTTTGTGGCTGTGAGTTCCAGAAGTTCTGAGGAGCTGGGTCCCAAGCTTGCCAGGCAGAAGGCTTATGGTCCATGGTCTAGAGGACCCCCATGCAGCAGCCAGACACACAGCTCCGGGGAGAGGGTGTAAAGACTCTAGGTTGGCTCGGTCTTTTGACCTCTTCTAGAGACCGGAGCGTGCAGCTTTTGTAACTTCACCTCTGTCTTCTTCAGCTTTTCACAGCCTTGCAGCTTCCGGGCTGATTCTCACCCTCTTCACACCTCTGTCTTTAGCTTCTTGCAGGTTCTGCCCTCAGTTACTTTCGTGAGCTCTTCAGCCATTTTGCCTCCTGGTGTTGCAGCTCAGAACTTTGGGTACTGGAATCCTTAGCTCTTGACTGTCTCTGGATGTTACAGTGCTGAGCCTTGATTGCCGGGTCCTCTAGCTTTCATTGACTTTTTGGAATTCGTATTCTCCTCTTAACGTTTCAGCTCTGGGTATCAGAATCCTCAGCTCCTGGTGTGTCCCTGGAACTCTTCAGCCACCTCTTACTGCTATTCCCAGGGTTGGAAGCCCTGGAGTTTTGCCTGCACTTCATGTAACCATCCCAGCCTATTCTATCCATGATAAAGACAAAAGTATAGGAAAGGCCATTTGGGGGGAATCTTTATTAGGATGTAACACTGCATTACTGGATGTCCAAGGGTGTTGACTGGATGAATAAATAAAAGAGAAGCCTCACAGGCTAAGTAAGCAGTTAAGGTAGGGAACGGCCTGGTTATACAGCCCAAAGGTATGCCATGTAATTGATGGATTATAATTTACACCAATGTCAGCACAGCTTCCAGTTTCACTGACTACTCAGGACTCGCACATAGAGATCAGACACAGAATTTGAATAAGGACTAATCACAAGCCATGTAGAGATACAGCCCTGTATTGATCAATCATGAACTATCTGCTGGGTCACTGTGGGGAGTGCTTTTCTCTTGACCTAATTTGATGACTACAGCCACAAGGTCCAGAAGAGTCAGGGCTGGGCCTCAAGGGCAGGAGTGGGCACGACCATCTGGAGGTTACTAGGGCTTGCCAGGGAAGTACAGAGGGATGCTGCACACAAGAGAAGCTGTGACTGGAATAAGGACTCCTAAAGCAGAAGACATTGCCTGCCACCGAGGGCATTGAGTCTCTACGACAGAGGTAGCTTCCTCAAGACATTCATGAACTGTTTAAAGCAGCTGGGTTCCTATAACAACAGTTTGGTGGTCACCAAAAGACAGACTGTTTGGTGAGTAGTTTCTGGCTTAAGGCAGTCAGTTGCAAAGGAAGGTCATGGAAATAGTCAATCCGAGTCACAACAGCCCTCCAGAAGCCTGATCTGTCAATCAGAGTCCCATCAGGCCTCCAGAAGCCTGATCTGAAAGATAAGCAGACATAAAGGGTGCTTACAATAAAGACTTGTCATTAACATGGTTTGTATCTGTCTGTGTATTCATATATGTATATTTCTATGTGTGTGATGCATTTGTACTTGTGTAGAGGTGCATGTAGAAGCTGGAGAACAACCCTGACTGTCATTCTTCAGGGGCCATGGCTAACTCTTTATGAATGAGACAGAGTCTCTCACTGACCTGAAGCTCACTGAGTTGACTAAGACGGTTGGCCAGTGCAACCCCAGGATCTACCTGTAACTACTCCCTTGTGCTGAAATTACACGTGCACACCACCATGTCCTGCACTTTTATAAATGTGGGCTCCATCCTCCTGCTTGGAAGGTCAGTATTTTATTGGCTGAGCTATCACCGAGTCCAACATCAGCCTCCACTGAAAAACAATGATGTTTATGAGTATGAGTGTTTCATCTGAATGTGTGTCTCTGAACCAGGTCTGTGCCTGGCAACCACAGAAGACAGTGTCAGACCCCCTGGGACTTGAGTTACAGATGCTTGCGAGTTACCATGTCGGTGCTAGGAATTGAACCCTGGTCCTCTGGAAGAACAGCCAGCACTCCTAACCACTGAGCCATCTCTCCATTCTTTATGGTATTTAACAGTGCTTAACTCCCAGTCGAATACTCTGGGGAGCACAGGGGTCATTCTGTCTTATCTCAGAATCAGACAAACCATGATGAAGCCAATAGGAGATCCAGGCCTCTTGTTTGCTGGTCTGTTTAATTTTCTGGCCAGTGGTAACTTCCGGTATGGACCAGTTTTTGACTTACTTATCTACTCGATTCTGCTCAAATCAAGGTTAATTTTCTTTTCTTCTGAAAAAAGTCTACCTAGTTAAATTTACTTACACTGCTCAATTCTGGCCTGAGTACAAAGGGAATCAAGCCTAAATGCTGAATCAAAGCTCTGTGCAGCCTAGAGGTAGGCCTCCAGTCTGAAATTAAATCTATTTTCTCACCAGCTTAATGACACTGCTAGTTGTTTTTTAATTAAGTCACTCTAAATTGCTACACTGAATGAGTTTTCAGAGCTCATGGAAATGCTGTGTTCCAATGTACATTAACGTGAAAAAAAAAACCCTTGAATTAGTTATTGTCTAGCAGGCTTAGGTAAGTGGTTTTCCAACTAATAAAGTCTAGACATTCTAGAACATTTTCCATGTCTTCCAGGCTCTAGAGTTAAATTCTTATTCTTCCAATATAAATGGGCGAATGCCTTTACTTATCAAACAGAATCATGACCCTGGTAAGGAAGAGGAGCCATGAAAGGGCCAGGAAACCTTTTCCACCTAGACATATAACAGCAATTTTAAAAGCAATGGTAAAGATGGATTTCCTCATTTTATTCCTTTTCATTTTCCAGAATCAAATCACTATTCACGGGAAGGCAGGTGTGCCTTCCCTATTCTCAGCCTTAATAAAGGCTCATTGTAGATAACTCTTGACTGAAAGAGATGAACTAGAGTCAGTATGTCACCATTATAATGAGAAACAGAAACAGATACCACCCCTTTCTGGAGAGACAGCCTGGCTGAGGCAATAATGTCAATTCCCAGTAGTCCAATTGGTTGCACAAAAATAAGCTGCCACCGTTCCTTAGCAACAATGCAGTCCTTCAAAGGCTCTGTGGCTGAAGAGCTGAAGACCTTCTACTGCCCCTTGCTTCTAACAAGTCGCCAGAGACCCCGATGGGACGGTCTGCTCTGCTGGCATCTTGGAAGCACTCATCAAGCCATGGAGTTAAGAAGTCAGCCTCTGCTTTGATCTCAGTGGAACCAAGTCAATGCACCCACCATCACTCAATGCGTGAAGACCAACTGGTGACATACGACAAGTCTCTGGTCTACTCAGGTTGGCATTTACTGCGGCATTCAATTCTCCACACCCTTCTCTCACCTCCTTTCCCCACTGTGCCTCTGACAGAGACCGGTGAAATATGAGGTGCCTGGGCTATTGAGATGCTGTGGAATGTTTAAACAAAGAGACCTCAATTACTTAGTGACAGGATACCACACACTTGACAACCTGCAGCTAAAAATAATAATAGTTCTATTGATATCCAAATGCAATCAGAAGGAAGACAGATTTCTCAATGCTTCATTAAATCAGGCAATGTGTGTAAGTGTGCATGCACATGTAGAGGTCAGAGGTCAACGTTGGGTGTCTTCTTGAGACAGGTTTCTCACTGAATCTAAAGCTCAACGTTTTGGCTGCTCTGACTGGTCAGCGAGCCTGTAGGGCTGTTGGCATGCATTCCCCACCTGGGTTTTTACACAGGTTCTGGGGATCTAAACTCAGGTTGTCACGCCTGCCCAGCTAGCACTTTACCTACTGAGCCATCTCCCCAGCCCCTAGGTCATAAGCTCTAAGTTGGTTTTATTGCTATTATTTATTTCCCACATCAAACTCCTGGATGAATGTCAGTGACTTCCCATCCCCCCAAGTTTCTATTAGACTGTCTTTTTGCTGTGCAAAGACTTTCTTGTTACATACAGCACACAACGACTCTACAGAGATGATTTATGCTTCACAGAAGACATGTATTGTATGGCAATGTGAGCTCCAGGGTGGCTTTTCCAATGGAAAACATCTGGAATGGGGCGTGGAAAATGAGAGCACCTGGTTCAGCTCAATCCTCTTCATGTGCTTGTTCATTTGTACATTTATCCATTTGTTGATATATCCAACAAGTACTTACTGAGCACCTTGCTGCCATGACCTAGATTATGGGTTAGAGACACAGCAAGACCAGCCTTTCTCCTGACCTCTAAACATGGTAGGCACGAGTGTGTGCACACACATACATCATTACAGACATAGAGAGTAACAGTCAAAAACAACACGGTACACCAGTGCTAAAGAGGAGAGTGTCAGGGTGGATGCCAAAGGAGCACCTAGCAACACTTCCTCCTTTAGACCTAGAGAGAGTGAGGGAAGACTTCCTGGAGGAGATAGGGATGGGACAGGACTAAAGGCACATAGAAGCATTCTGAGAAGAGTGTGTGCCCAGAATGGTTGGAGGTGGAGGCAGAAGGCAGGGGTGGGAATGAAAGAAAAGCAGCTCACTCCCAGTATAGCTGGGTTGGAATAATGTTGTCACTGGAAGTAAACTAGGGTCAAATTATAAAGGGTGTGTAAACCGGCGGGAGAAGGAAGCCTCTGAAGGGTTCTTGAGAGGAAGAGGGTATCCGTAGGCATGGCCTGGTCCTACCGCCAGCTACTTTCTGCCAGAAAGATGCTGGACTACCAGATCATTTTTCCCCTCATCTACAACTCTTGCTCCTCCCTACCTCAGGGACCACTTAGCACGCAGCCGCACTGAATAGCTCCTCCATTTTCCAGTATCTGCTTTTAAGAAGCTAGGAACCAGTGAGATGACTCAGTGGGTAATGAGCTTGCCATGCATGCCCTGTGACCTGAGATCAATCCTCAGAACTCACAGCAGCAGAAGAAAACTGGTACCCAGATATTGTCCTCTGATATCAATGCCTACACTGTGCTGGGCATGTGCCCTCCTCTCTTCTCTCTCTCTCTCTCTCTCTCTCTCTCTCTCTCCCTCCCTCTTCTCTCTCTCCCTCTCCCTCTTCTCTCTCTCTTTCTCTCCCTCTCTCTCTCCCTCTTCTCTCTCTCCCTCCCTCTCTCTCTCTCACACACACCTTTTTGAAGTTGGACTCCTTATGTTCTTGATCTTAAAAGTACTTTAAGACCTTATGCTCTAGCTCGTCTCACTTTTTAGGTAACAGAGGTAATAAAAAAAGCTATGATCTCAAGACTATGAGTCCAAAAGCACATATAACTCAATAGCAAAAAATAAAATATTAAAAATTCTCAAAGAATTGAATTTCTCATGCATAATGGCTAATACCTGTAATCTCCGCACCCAGGAGCCAGAGGCAGGAGAATTAGGAGTTCACATCCAGCCTGGCCTCCACAGTGAATTCAAGTCTAGCCTGGATTCCATGAGACTGTCTTAAAAACAACAACAACAACACACACACACACACGTGTGCGCAATCACACACACAAAGACAAAGACTTTTAAAAAGTCCTTTTTCCTGGAAAGATGTTGGGCACCTTCCCCAGCTGACAGGTCTGGGGAAGGTGCTCAACATCATTAGATTTTAGAGAAATGCTAATCAAACCCACAGTGAGGCATCTCCTTACACTAGGTGGGATGTGACGGGGGAAAGGTAAGGTTGTATGCTGATGGTGAGAAAGCAAATTGGTAGAGCTAGTACGGGAGACAGTATGGAACGTCTCAAAAGCTAAAAATAGAATTAGAATGTGATCCAGGATCCCATTAGTGGGTATTTACCCAAAGGAAATCAATTGGGGCGTCAAAGAGAGAGCTGCACTCAACAAAGAGTTGCACTGCAGTTCTATTCAAAATAATCAAGATACGGAAGCAACCCGTGTCCATCAATAGAAGAGTGGCTAAAAGAAAATGTGGCATATACTCCTGATAGGGTATTATCCAGTCTTGACAATGCAGGGAACCTGCCCTTGTGGTAGCATGGGAGAATCTGGAGGATGCTATAGCAGCTGAAACAAGGCAAACACAGAAAGATGGCTACTATTCTCCTATTTGGTAAACACTGTATACTCTGTGGACTTTAAGGAAGTTGAACTCACAAACAGTAGATCAGTGGCTCCCAGGAGCTGTAGTAGGGAAAATGGAGAACTTGGATGAAAAAGTTCCACAAGATGATGAATACATCCTGGTGATCAAATGCTCAGTGTGGTAACTACTGTTAATGTCTTGGCTACTTTATTCACCACTGTGACAAAGTACTTAACAGTATTTAAGGGAAGGATTAATTCTGGCTCACAGTTTTGAGAGGAAACAGTCCATCTTGACAGAGAAGACATGGGGGTGGGAGCATGACATGGTTGGCTACACCGTGTTTACAGCCAGAGAAAAGAGAGAGATAAACCTTGGTCCTCAGCTCACACTCCCCAACCCACTCCAGTCTATCCAGTCTAGAATCACCCACTCTGAGGATGGGTCTTTCCTGTTCAGTTTTAAATTTCTCGGGAAATGCCTTCACAGACACACCCAGAGGTGTGTCTCCTAGGTAGTTCCAAATCCAGTCAGGTTGACAATGAAGATTAGCCATCACAACTAGGAAAAAAATTGTAGCTCTAAAGCTTACTATGGTAGACCTGGAGTGTTCTAAATATAAGTACATACACTATGACAAGTAGGTGAGGTGACAGATAAGTTGATTGCCTTAATTCACAATTTATCCTTGTATCAAAACATCACATTGTATACACTAAGTACATTCAACTTTTACTTGTCAGTTATGGTTCAGGCAAAGTTTGTGGGGATAGACAAAAGTGAACAGTTTCTTTGATGATCTAGAAGGTACTAAGAGTTCAATAAAACCTGGAATCCAAGCTCCTGGCTGGCAGAAATTCCTCTCTGTAGCAGCAACTAGACAGTAGATTTTGATTTGGTGACACTTTCTTCCCTTATAATATAAGCGTATGACACACATGTTGCCAACATACTTAAAAGCTGAGAGCCTCCATGATGATTTCCATCAGAAATGTCATCTGATCATCCTAGGTTAGGATCCTGCATAGACCGTGGTTTATATTTTGAATGCACAGAAGACATTTAAAGGAAACCTCAAACTTTCTCCAGTGTTAGCATCATCAAATTAAAATACAATGATATCATGCAAGCAATATCTTCATGGAAGCATCTTTTTTAAAAATGAATATGCCTGGAAACAAAACCAACACAGCAAAACCAGACTCCTTGGTTCCTGAGTCATTCTGTGTACTTTCCTACTGTCTCAAGACAAAACAGTTATTACATACTGTAACATAGCTCACAATGCTTCCTGAAAAGACCAGTGATAGCCATGAACTTTTCAGGCAACATGTATCCAGAGTACAATTTAATCTCTGCCTCAGAAGTTGATCTTGTAACTTGAGAGGACGTTTGACAGAAACTCAAACATGACACCATCATGGCTCTTCTAACCTTAACATTCAAAGCCCTTCAAAGAACTTTTAAGAAAGTATGGGAAAATGCCAGGTCTGATTTTATCCATAATAAAATCAACCATATGAACTGTAGCCCAAATCTCTCTAAGACACATTCCCTGAGGATTCTGTTCCACAGTTTAAAACATTTTTGGGAAAATGGTACCCTGCTTGCCTATAGACCCCTTACCATGAGCCCAGCCCACCTCCAGAGTAAGGCATAGTTTAGGAATATTTTTAAAAAGCAATGAAAACATATAAAGCTAAAAGCACTCTTTTGCAAGTATATTTCAATAACAGTGCGGTTTTCTTTCTCATTTTCTGTCCATTTGTTCATCATTAAATAAGAGTATATTTTTTGAATCAATGAGTATGAAAAACAGACTCTCTTTTGTGGAATTTATATAATAATTGGCTCACACACATATCTCAAAGGGCATGCCTGCTCGCAAAGATCTGAGTTAATGAACTATGGCCCTGTGGGTCCACAAGAAAAATGCAGAGAAATAAAAAATGTAGGTAAGAATTTTATTTATATTTATATTCTTTTGGAGTCTTTTTGCTTGGGCATGTGTGTATAGTGTACATTGTGTATAGTGTACATTTATATGTGTAAGCATGTCTACATGTGAGGTGCATGTCTGTGTGTATACATATGTGTAAGTTCCTGTGGGCCTGCATATATGGCCATGTGGAAACTTAGGTTTTAACATCAGGTGTATTCCAAAACCCCTCTCTACTTCATATGATGAGGTTCTGAAATGCAGTGCTCAGGGGTTCAGCTACTTGCTTTGGGACTCCCTGTCTCTGCCTCACATGCATGAGGATTACATGCAAGGCAACCAAGCCCACCAGCCTTTATATGAATTCTGGGGATCTGAATTCTAGTCCTCATGATTGTGTGGTAAGTGCTTGATTTACTCCCTGATTCATCTTCCTAGTGCCCCCCCTTCCAGCTATTATGATAAGTCACTATGTGTCCCTGACTAGCCTGGTACCCTATGTAGTCCAGGATGGCCTCTCAATTGCACCAATTCTTCTGCCTTGGCTTCCTAAGTGTTGGGAATTCAGCTGTGCACCAGTACATCCCTCAAGAGGAAACCGCGAAGCCTTGTTATCTGGAAATGATTCAGGTTTATGGAAGAGCTGCATAGTTACAAAGCAAGTCCTTACCTCAGCTCTCTACTACTGCTAAGGTCTTACATAGCTATAGTACAGTTGGAGACCCAGAAGTCAACACTGCAATGACCTTAAGTAATCTACAAACTCTATTCAAATTTCCTCATGTTTTCCACTAGAGTTTTCTGTTCCTGGGTACAATTCAAGATGTCAGGTTGAGTAAATGTTCCTCGACTGAAGAATGGATAAGGAAAATGTGGTACATTTACACAATGGAGTACTACACAGCAGAAAAAAATTATGGCATCTTGAAATTTGTGGACAAATGGTCAGATCTAGAAAACATCATATTGAGCGAGGTAACACAGACTCAGAAAGACAAATACATGTACTCACTCATAAGTGGCTTTTAGACATAAAGCAAAGAAAAACCAGCCTACGATACACAATCCCAGAGAACTTAGACAACAACTAAGAGAATTCTAAGAGAGACATACATGGGAAGTAGAAAAAGTAGAAAAAGACAAGATCTCCTGAGTAAATTGGAAGCACGGGGATCATGGGAGAAGGTAGAAGGTAGGGAAGAGGAAGGGAAGGGAGCAGAGAAATATATATAGCTAAATAAAAACAAATAATTTTTTTTTAATTTTAAAGAGATGTCAGGTTGCATTTAGTTGGTAGGTCCATGAGACTCCTTCAATGTAACAGTTTCTCAGGCTTTGCTCATGACCTTGGCACTTTTGAGAAGCTCATCAGGACATTTGGATTTGTACCTGTGGAGTTTTGCAAGCACCCTGAAGGTGAGGGGCTGTTCTCATCATGTCCTCACAGGTACACATTCTAGCTGTGTCCTGACTACTGGAGGAGTGCACCGTGTTCACACGGTGGAGGCAATGTCTTCAAGCATGAAGTTAAAGTGTGGCACCAAATCCAAACCCTGCATAGGTAATTAAGTTTTACTTACTGATGGGAGACATATCATGTAATTTCCAGCATATGCTATTATCACCATGATAATTACATTGGGAGAGAAAATATGAGTCCCCAGAAATCCACCATTTCTCAGCAGTTTGCCCATTTACTGCTTTCATCAAAGGGACATTGCTGGGGTAATTTACTGTGGTGTCCTAAGGATGATCTTTTATTCTCCAGCCATTCTCTGCCTATCCCTTATATACTTAAGAAATGTAATTCTGGGGCTGGAGAGAGGGCTCAGTGGAAAAGAACACTGGCTGGTCTTCTAGGACCCAGGTTTGATTCCCAGCACCCACACAGTGACTCACAACCATCTATAACTCCAGTTCCAAAGGATCTTCTGACCTCTGTGTGCATGAGGCATGCACACGATACACAGACATGCAGACAAAACACCCACACGTATGTGAAAATAAATAATCTTTTTATTTTTAAAAAAGAAGGCTAATTCTTTTAAAACACTTGCCTCTTCTGTCCTCTCCACTCATTTTCAGAGTCGTGGTCTCCTGGATATTTATTCCCATGTTACAGTCCATTCTACGAACTTCTGCTGCTAACTCTGCAGCTGTGCTAACATCTGGGGACTCTCAGAAGCCCTTCTGTGCCCTTTTCAGGTTCCTGTTCATTCTCTCGCCCGTTCCTCCCCTGCCCTTCTCTCTCTGAGCATTTTCTTACTTCCTGCTATTGCGCTCTTAACTCAGCCTGCATTTTCTTCTCTCTGCCATAGACACAGCCATGTCTACAGATGCTCTATTTGTTTTGCTTGAAAATGAAATTCAAAATCAAGGTTTGGGTACTATGCTTGCTCATTGTTCATGGGGAACGTGGCTAGAAAATACACGTGTATATAAACTTATGGAAACACATACCTTACTTCTATCAGTATATGCACTAAGGTATGAAGCACTCAGCAACATCCTCAACTTTAAGTCACTATCACAGGATTGATTTAAGCATTCAGATCAGGGAAGTGTTTAAATAGAGAAATCTTTTAATTGAATAATTTTCAAACACAGTAAATGTCTTCCCTTGTTCTCAAAACAGGTGAGGCATGGGTCAGAAGAGAGAATACTGAAATGGTGTCTAACTGGGTTTGCGCCAATAAAATATTCTCTGCAGTAGCCATCTGGTCACCCTGACTTCCCCTTAAAGGTGTGAGACTCTGAAGGGTTCATGGACGTTGCCAGTCTTCCTCTCCCATACAGAGGGCTCCTAAGTGGGAGCATCAGAGATGCAGGAGGCACCAATGGGTAGGGAGGTGGAGTGAGAGCAGGGCACGCAGCCCAGAGCCCCGATGCAGGGTGAAGCCTAGTCTCCTCTCCTCATTCGCTGCAACAGACTTGGGGGCTGCCCAGGGGCTTAAGGAGTTACACAGCAAACGCTGCTTCTGCTGCCTTGGGCAACTGGCTTCACCTCTGTGTCTGCTTTCTCACTGGTAAACAGGATTGCAGCATCTTTTGTGCCACAAAGCAATAATAAAAGGGAAGGAATGGAAGAGATTAATGGAAACTCTTCTGCTTCCTAAGTGGTTTTGCTTTTGAGCTGTTACAAGGAAAAAATTCAATGATGCTATTAAAGATGAACCATACAAACACAGACTTTTTTTTGTTTTGTTTTGCTTTGTTTTTTTTTTCTTTCAAACATCTCCAGACGAATACACAGGAGATATAATATCTCAGGGAGTGTGGATTGAACATATCAACCTATCGGAGACGGAAGAAAACATATTCAAAAGGTCCTATTTCAAAAGATTCAGACAAAGTGGCACCTATTTCTAGCGCTCAACACACCGGAGTGGTATGAGCTTCAGTGGCAATGTCTGTCCTGTGCTCTTCAATGTTCACATTTTCTCTCGATAATGGAGGGCTACCCTCCTTACTGCAAATGCTGTTTGTTCAAGAGAGCTGCTATTGCGCATTATCTCTTGAAAACAATGGCACACTCCATGTTCATCAAGTGCTTTGTCTTCTCCCAGGTTTGTAGAACATGGAAACAGTTCAGGCACCAAGGAAACCTGAGACCAAGGCACCTTTACACATTTCTTTCTTCCCTGGTGGCTTGACATTTAGATCATCCACAGCGATTAGTTTTAAAACACTAGAAAAATAAAAGAAACAAATGTCTATATTTCTACAGTTGACATGTTAGCTGTGTAGCCCGGTCCTTGGGATAAAGACAAGCAGAAATTTAGATGTGTGTATACGTGTGTGAATCGTGTGCATATGTATGCATACATGTGTGCACATGTGTGTATGACTGCCAGAGGTTGATGTCCAGGTATCTTCCTCAATTGTTTTCCATCTTTTTGTTTGCTTGCTTGTTTTGAGTCAGGATTTCTCTGTGTAGCCCTGGCTGTCCTGGAACTTGCTCTGTAGACCAGGCTGGCTCCAAACTCAGACCCAGAGATCTGCCTCCCAAGCATTGGGATTAAAGGCATGCACCACCACTGCCCAGTTTCTCCATCATATTTTTTTGAGGGCACCATCTCTCATTGAAGCTGAAGCTCCCTGATTTACTAAGACCAGCTGGTCAGTAAGCTCCAGGAATCCTCCTATCTCTCTCCATCAATCAGCGCTGGGACCATAGGCGCACATCACCGCAACCACCTGTGTACATGAGTACTGGAGATCTGACCCCAGGGTCACATGCTTCCAAAACAATACATCACCCCCTGAGCCATCGCACACCCCATCTAGAACTTTGACATTTCAAACCAGTTTGACATTAAGACTATGCCAGGGCTGGCTGAAGGACTGGAACGAGTCTCTTCTTTAGTGCTACTGAAGACAGCATCTAGGGATGAAAGGCTGGGAACTTGGGGGCAGGCACAGAGGCCAGGTATCTGCACCAAGGGTGAGCACCTGGGGTGAGACTATCATAGAAGCCACATCTGTTCTCTGAAATGAGAGGAGATGCTGGAACACACCTGAGGCAGCATGCTACAGATCTTACCACTAATTATACCTGGATTTGAACAGGGGCTAACACGTAACTGCTTGGAGCCCATGGCACTTTCCTGAGTCTCTCCAAGAATTTGACTTTCTTTACCTGCATGTTAGACTAACGTAACCATAGATAACATCCCGAGTGGCTCCAATGTGCACACTCACGCGATGTTTTCCACTCTGCCTTACTGATGCCACCCGGAGGCTGGTGCTGACAGGAATGGACATGGTCCCTCTGCAAGCGCAGGGTCAGATCTCATGTCATTACTGTGACTTGTAACTATAGCAGTGGAAAACCTTCAGGCCTCATTCTGCAGTTTAACAACCCAAGCCTACCTTTCAGCCAGGATGTGATTCTATTCTGCCTGACATTTTCCCTCCTGAGTCACCCCTTCGGTCTGCTATTTAACAGCAGCAGATCAGAGTCACACACAGTGGGGACCATGGGTCAGCCACCATGTCCATCACCAGGACAACTGAGGAGACTGGAGCTTGAGATCATGATGCTGCTGGGACAGGGACAGATATCCAAATAAAACACTGGGTGGAACAAGAGTTGGCTCCCTGCGTCCTGTTACCTCTCTTTCCTCTGCTAAGAGAAGCCCAGCCATGATGATATCCTCTACCAGCTGGAGAGGTCCTCACTGGCACCAGGAGGCAGGGGAATTATTACCCAGGTTGACAGACTACTACACTTGAGGACACAGCCACTGCCACCTTGGTCAGGAGACTGTCCTTCTGCCTCTCAGCAGAGCCTACTGCAATTATTACAAGTGACTGAGCTGTCAGCCACTGAATCACACGGATGACTCACACAATCTAACAGAAAGCTCTCCTCTGGGCTCAAAGGCCGGGATGTGGTGTCTAAGGGGAAGTGATCTTGCTAGCTAAAAACAGCAGGGGAGAAGCATAAGCCCTGGAAATACATTTTTAATTAAATGAAGGAGTCTTCCCCTCTCACATCTTCCTTCGTTCTGCTCCGCGTCTCTGACGTTCCTACCCCTTTCTCTCTGGTGGCACCATACATTCTTGGACACCAAGGGGGCACACTGCCACATCACTGCTAAGGCAAAAATAGACCGATTAAATGCCCTGCCTCTTACTGTTAAGAGAAACCATGCTCGACAGCAATGATTTTGAAACAGCAGTGCAGGTAGTACCCCATTTCAAACCCTTGCCACAGACGTCAATTGAAAACTACCTATTCATTGATTAGTACCCTAGACTTCAAATGAAAGCTACCTGTTCAATGATTACTTCCCCAGGCTTCACTTGAAAGCTACCTGTTCATTGATTACTACTCTAGATTTCAAATGAAAACCATCTGTTCATTGATTACTGCCCCAGGCTTCAACTGAAAGCTCCCTATTTGCCTATTACATTCATGTGCTGCTGAAATTCCACTCTCTGCACCCTGATGTGGTGACCTCTCTTCTAACTCAGACATTAGAAGCCATGGCCATGAGAAAATGTCACTGAGTTCTCAGCAGTTATCTTCAATAGGGGCAATTCTGCTTCTTGTAAAATCAGTCTACCAGTTGTCCTGAGCACAGGGCAAAACGTCTGTTACCAACTAGATTAATTCTCTCTTCCACCAGAGATGGCCTTCTCTCCCAAAACACACACACACAGGCACGCACGCAGGCACGCACTCCATCCTGTGCTCATCATCCAACAGACAGAGTCCCCAGGACCATATCCTTTAACCCTCTGTTCTTCACCTTCTAAGCATCATTGCAGATTTCAGATTTTCTCTTCATTATCCTTGCTTTGCCTTGGTCAGCTTCTCAACCTTCCCTAGTAACTACTGCCCCATGCCCTCCATGAAGTCACACATGTCACCCCTAAAGAATGCATCTAATCTTGTAACCCTTCCCGCTTGGAAGCTGCCCCCATTCTCTGCTTGAGTTTAATATTTAAGGTTCTCCACACCCCGCTAGCCAGTTTACCTCCCTAGCTCCATCTGGTACCAACTCAGCCCGAAACTCCAGCCAGCCCACTAGGACTGATGAGTGCTTTGGGAATGCATTCACAGCCTTCTATCATCTCATTCTCTCTCTCTCTCTCTCTCTCTCTCTCTCTCTCTCTCTCTCTCAATCTCTCTCCCCCCTCCCCCTTAGAGTTGCCCCCTCTGCTTCATCCTAACCTCTGATTTCATCCTCAAATTACACTGTAATTGTGGATTTTACAGGAACATTTTTATCTTTGCATTATTGATAAGTAAATACCACAAGGTTTACTGTAAAAAAATCCACTTAAGGAAATATAAAATACATACTTTACCAAAAAAACAAAAAGGAAAATAATTCCAGCTGGAAAATGACAATGAGAAGGTAGGTAGAAGCAAGTAGACATTATTCAAAGATGTATAATTTGTGGAGGAAAACTAAGGATACCAGAGGGATGTAAATGTTTGCGTTATGGAGTACTAAAAGTAACAAGCGCATTAAACGCAGACATTTTAAAGTGTGTGTGTGGTGTGGGTGGGTGTCAGAGAGGGACAGCCTTAGTTTTACATCACTGAGGTTTTGCCCACATGCCCAGCCCAGAACATTCCTGGTTAGATTTTCCTGCATAGTTTCTCCACACATTCTAAGCAGATGAAGACATTAGAATGGTATGTGGGGCTGTACGTCAGACCCTAGTACCAGGACGGGCCTGACTGTATAGTTCAAGACCCATCGGATACATTTCGCCCATGATGTTCCTAAGTAATAGATACTTAGGTGCTGGGGACCTCAACTGCAGGGACCCAGATAGTTTTGTTGCCGTACAGGAACACACTTCTGCTAGCAAGTCTCAAATAAACTGAGTTCTATTCAAGCCTGGGATGCCTACCTGTCTTCCCTCAGCTTCAGGGCACACTGAAGCTATTCCCCATACACTGGAACCAGGTTATTTGAGAAATGATATGTGTTAAGACAGAAAGGGCAGCCTCTAAAGGGCACAAGGCAAGTAACCTACCAAGAAGCTGGAAAAATTCGAATAAGAAGGAAAAAAATTTACCAGTTCAAAAGATAGCAAGAATAGAAGGCAATATATCTATATTCAATATATCTAGCTCTAGGTATAGATAAAGATGTATATAAGTATATATATGACATCATATTATAGAGGCTCTATATTATAGAGCATTAAAGACTTTAATGATGGTAAAGAGTTATGACTATAACTCAGTGGTAGTGGGCTTTCCTAACATGTCCAGGGACATAGATTCAGTACCCAGTACTGAAAATAAAGTTATTTCTTTAAGCTGAGCATGGTGATATAAGCCTGAAGTTTCAGCACTTGAGAAGTAGAAACAGGAAGATTGGGAGTTCAAGGCCAGGCTCAGCTACATGGTAAGTTCAAGGCCAGTCTGGGCTATGTGAAAGTTTACTCCAAAATAATGGTGACAGAATATCTAAAAAATATATTTATTTTAGTAAGTAAAAATAGTAGAAAATTCCAAACAGAATTAAATAACTTAGAATGAACAAAAATGCAGTAAATGTTACAAGATACGCCTAAAACATGGAAAAAGTCTAATCATGAACCCATAGGTATCTACTAAGATTCCCTCCAAATGTACAAGTCAAAAGTGATAAAGTAAATGGGGAAAACACACCACTTTTCCCCACTTCCACAATCCCTTTAAGAGCCAGGGTGTGATCCCAGAGAACCTAGACAACAAAGAGGACACTAGGAGAGACATACATGGATCTAATCTACATGGTAAGTAGAAAAAGACAAGATCTCCTGAGTAAATTGGGAGCATGGAGATCATGGAAAAGGGAAGAAGGAGAGGGAGAAGGAGGGAAGGAAGCAGACAAAAATATGTAGTTCAACAAAAACAACAATTAAAAAAAAGAGCCAGTGTGTGGGTGGTTTTCCATTTTAAACAACCCTCTGATTCTCTGTGAACATCGACCACGTGTCTTACAGTTCTAGTCAACCCTGACAATGCCTGGAGACAGTGTCTGATTCTTCAGGTCTAAGGACCCACTATCAGCCCAGCTGTTTCCACTACAAACGCCAACTACAATTCCCAGGTTTCCCTGGCACCAGCTAAGAACTAAGGGTTCACACAATGTTCTCCTCCAGTCCAGTACCTTCCTAGACACGCCTGCAGAGCTCAGGAAGGCACATTATCTAATGTTCACTGACTGGTTCATGAAGGCTACAACCAAGAAGCATCAAATGGAAGAGATATGTAGGGTGGGGAAAGGGAGTGTGTTGTAAAGTAGACTTACCATGCCCACTGGATGTATACCAAATATCTCCATTCATTCACTAAGCTCCCAGAACTCCATCTTAAGGAATTGTTTTAATGTAGGCATCCTGAAGGCTTAAGCATTAATTAACTCAGTCTCTAACCCCCCTCTCTTCTAGGGTATCAAAGGCAGGGCTGAAAGTTCCCAGTTTCCCATCACAGTTTAGTCTTCCTGGTGAATAGCTCTGATCTTGAAACTATCCAGGAATCCACCGATGGCTACCTCGTTTGATAAAAATACACTCTTATCACAAAAGAGATTCTAAGGAATTTGGGGGCTGTCTGGCAGACATGCTAGTCATCCGCATCACTCAGGAAACGGGCAGGTCTGAGATCTGTGTCAGTGGCCAGGGTCAAAGGCCAACAAAAGAAAGGAAGATGCTCCTGACACCCCCAACCCAGAAAATTTAAAGCATTTTAGGAACTTTGTGTCAAGAGCAGGAGTCAGCGACCAGATACTTATTTATCATACCACACATAGACAAATCCATGAGCAGGGGGAGAAATTCCAGTACAAATCTCCTGATCTCAGTCAGCTTCAGTAGGTAGGAAACCAGTAAGGAAGGAAGAGTTACATAGCTCAATATTATACTGCATTTATTTTATTTTCTAAGATCTTTATTTATGTGTATGTCTGTACACGCATGTGCAGTGTGCAGGCACACAGAGGATAGAAAAGGATGGTGGTCAGCTGGAGCCAGTGTTACAGGCCCTTGCGAGCCACCTGATGTGGATACTGGGAGCCACACTCTGATTCTCTGATACGCAGTAAGCGCTCTTAAACCACTGGGATATCTTCATCCCAATACTGTACTTTTAAGTACATAAGACTTATAAGAAATATTGCATGTAATAATTAGTGAGCTATGAGACACCTCTGAAGGCTGACAAAGCTATGAAGATAGCCTCAAGAAATTCAGAAGGCTGGTATACACACCGATTACATTCCTTTACAGTATAATCGAACATATTCTCTAAAGATAACGAGGATGGGAAAAGAAAGCACGGTGTGCATATAATGGAATCTATGATGCTTTTAAACAGAAGGCAATCCTGTCATTTGTGATGACATGGATGACACTAGAAAATATAAATTTGTGAAAAGCGAGGCATGAAAACAAATACCACATGACCTCACACGTGAAACTGTAAAGCCTAATGAGGAACATACAGAAGCAGGAAGTGAGATGGTGACTATTGGGGTTTTGAGTATACAGAATGATATTGGGGTGCTGTGGGGATGTAAGGAAGGGTAGAGGGGTGTGTCTGTAGAGAAATTCCCTTCCTTCTTTGGGGACAGCACTCTCAGCATATCAATGTGACCAACACATCGGGGAGTACCAGGGGCCAAGGTAAAGGGCACTAGGGAGATGTTGATCAAAGGACACAGAATACCAGCTAGATGGGGGGGGATCAGTTCAAGAGATTATTACAAAACATGATGTTTAGAGTTAACAGCCACGTGTATTCCTGCACATCACTAAGATTAGCTCCTGAGTGTTCCCTCCACGAGAATAGGTATGTGAGGTAAGGTATATGTTAATTAGCTTGTTTTATATATATATACATATATATATATTGAAAGCATTAGGTTGTACCCCATACAATTTTGTATTTCAAGACAAGTAATTGTTTAGAAAGAAAAATAGAAGTACCCATTTTGAAACAACTCACAACCAGACGAGAAATAAAAACAGAAATGAAAGTTGTATTTTTATATAAAACAAATCTTCATAAAAATTATCATATAAAGATGCAAGGAACAGAGTGAAACTGAAACTTAGAAGGAAACCGATAACCTTAGGTGTCTATACTAGGAGAGTTCAAAATTAATAAGGTAAGCATCTAACATAAAAGATGGAAAGAAAAATAAAAATGCAAAGAAAGAGAAGAAAACAGAGGCAGCCATTTAATAGGGATAACCAATGAAACCAAATAATGGATGTATCGGCTGTACTTCTGTTGTGATTAAATACCATGATCAAAGGTCACTAGGAAAGAAAGCTTTTATTTATTTGAACTGATAGCTGTCGAGGGTTAGGTGTCCATGATGGGAGGAGGCCTGGGGGCAGGCCATCAGAGCAGGAAGATCATATCTGAGCTGCATACAGGCAGGAAGCAAGGCATGAACGAGAAGTGGGGTGAGGCTGGAAACTCCGAAACCTGCTCCAGTGACATAGTTTCTCAACAAGACTGCACCTTCTGAAGGTTCCTTAACCTCTCCAAACAGTGCCACTACTCACTGAGCCTTCAAATACCAGAGTCTAATGGAGACATTTCTCATTCAAAACAACACAATGGTTTGTTTGCCTTTTTTTTTGGGTGGGGGACTAAGAAAACAGACAATTAAGGCCACTATGTATCCTAGTCTTGGACCTCAGACCATGGAATTATTGGGGGTGATAGAACCTTGAAGAGGTGGGAGACTTGTGGGTTCAGTGTGTGCCCTTGAAGATAGTGGGATCCTTGTGTCTTTCTCTTTCCCTCTTTGTACTTGGTCAAGAGGAGAATGGGCTTCCTCCACCGCATGCTTGTACCATGATGGATGCACTGTGCTAATATAGCCTCAGAGTGACGGTGGCCATGGACTCAACCTCTGAATCTGTGAGCCCTGGCCAGCCTTCCTTTTCCTTATCTTAGGAATCGGCTATATTAGCAGCAAGCTGCCTAGTACGGCACTTTACTTTGACAGCTCAACCCTCACACAAGAAGCTTACTGCACTCATGTTTCAAATATGACAAGGTTATATGTGGGATTTTTCCATTTGTCATATTAAACAGTGCTCAAAATTTTGATGCTGGACTGCTTCAGGTTTTTCGACTAGGGTGCTCAATTTGTAATTAGTAAATTAAGCCAATGCAACTGTCTTCAAAGCAATATATAATATATGTATATATATAATACAAAAATCAGCTGTATGTTTATATTCAGTAGGACTCTCTTAGGAAGGCAAGTCAAAGACACCATCATCAATAGTAGCAAAAATATAAAGAATATAGCAATCATTTTTTTTAATTTCTATGTGAAACATTTTGGGGTTTTGGCTGCTATCTGTTTCTATCTGTTTACTCAGGTTTGGGGTTTCCTATCTGTCTGTCTATGTTCCTGGTGCCAGGGATTGAACCTTGAACTTCATACATTCTGCCATTGATCTGTCTGCAACTCTGAAAGCTTAAATTGAATTGAAGTTTATGATATGAATCTTTCTCTCTCAAATGAGATCTTATCCAAGAGATGAACACTGTTAAAAAGAAAAAAAAAGGAGGTAATTTACACGAAAGTTGGGAGGGGGTCTGACTTCTTTGGGGAATGTTATAGGAAGTGATGGTTTGCTTTTGAACTTCTAGGGTGTGTATTTACTACCCCTGGTTTTAACTCATCGAATAGTGCTCATGAATTTTAAATGCTGTTCTGTATGGATGCCACACTTTCATTTTCGTAAAGGCCTAGCACAAAATGTCATGTCCCAAGACGCAGGATTCTCAGGTTTTCCACGTACAGCCTGGAAGAAGGTACTGATTCTGTAAACATTCAGACACGTGATTTTAATCATCATTCCATTTCCAGAAGAGGAGGTAGCTGGTGCCATGAAACATGGACATGAGCTCTCGGGGAGCAGGCAGCATTCAGGCTGAGCAACTGTCGTCATTTTTTTTAAGTTTAGTTTTAAAGTGAAAGGTTCTTGTGCAAAGCTGTTTCTGTAATTATCAGTTATACATCCCCACCTCACCCCTACATACGCAGACCAGGTAGCTAATCGGGATCTGATCACAGTCCAAAAAAAACACTCGGGAAGCAGCTCACAAAGGATGCAAAAGTTCTATAGAAGCCTCAGCTTTTTACCTCATAAGCCTAATCCACGGGGGCTTTACAAGTCATTTGGTTACAACAGTAAACAGATTGCCAAAAATTTGCAGACGACTCGCTTTTCTGAAAAGCGTAAATTATAGTGGAATAAATAAGATCCATTTGCATGCCAATATGCTCCCTTGAGTGGGAGAGAAAGGCCCAGAGTGGCATCTGGTCTCCTGCATATAGCCTGCCGCCTGCTTTCTCCCTGTGGCAGTCTGTATTTTCCGAAAATAGCCACGGCAAGGTTTTTCCAGACACTTGGAGCCTCCATCAAGGTGTGGAGCCTACTCCCACTCCCTTGTACCTGCATGGGCTTTGTGGTGGCCTCAGAGAGCAGAGCACTGAGAAGTGATGCTCCATGATTTGGTTACAAAAGATGGTAATGCCCCTGCCTGGCTTTCTTCCTCCAGGGTCATGTACTGAGCTGATATAGAAAGGAGCTGGGTTACCCTGAAGTTGTTTCTCTAGCCATCACAAATAATCCCAGATACTCCAGTCCTCCAAGCCCAGGCTGTATACACACAGTGGGTTAGCTTCATACCACATCTGCCATCGGCTGCTCATCCAACCCAGAGGATGCCATTAGGGCAGAGGTGAGCTGTTCCCACTGCACCCTGGCCAGACTGCAGATTCATGAACCCAACAACCATGACTGCTGCTTTGCGACCCTTAGTGTTGGAGTGGCTCATAACAAACCATTAGAGAGCCATACCAGAGAGTTGCCATGACTGGGGGAATGCATAGATATGCCCTCATTTGCCCAAAAGACTAGGAATTTAGAACCACTAAATAGCAAAGCTACCTAAAACCCCAAATGAGGGCTCTGTATTTTAACCCAAAAGAAGCAAACAATAAATTCAGCTTAGGACTCATCTGCCTTTTGCCACTAATAATACCAATTGCTATTATTTGCAAAATCAGTCTCTCCAATATTTTCATTTTTAATTATCTCAGAGAATCGTTGGGATTGTCAGCCCAGGCTGACAACCCTTTGCTTCTCCATGTGAGGGGCTCAGTTATATGCATCTACTATGTTTCCATCAACATTGGCAGTTACAGTCTGAGATCGCAAGGCCTCAGATCCGATGGAATCCAACATAGCCACTGGGTTCTTCATCGCCATCTGATATTGTGCACCAGTGGAAAGCAACCAGATTACAGCTAAATAGAAGCCCTGGCCCGTTTCTTTATGGTGTGGCCGTAGGCAAAGTGCCGAGTGCTTTGATTCATCTCTAAAATGGAAATAACGGCTATTTATCTTGCAGGGTGGTTACAGAAATACACAGGCCACTGTATAACAAATATTTAACATGCCTGGTACATAACAGGCAATCAACATGCTTCCTTTCCTTGGAATCCTGGCTAAGCTTTTAACTAGAAGAAGCATGAAGACCCAGAATTTATCTCAGACAATATTTCCTATTACAGCTTTCCTAACAGCAAAGTCACAGCCCCTACTTCTGTGTGAGCGATGCTCCAGCACGTCAAGGCAAGCTCCAGCCTACACTGGAAACTTCCACAAGAATAGCTATGAAACCCCTATGTTCTGTTTACTGTAACTGAGCCAGTTTAACATGGCAGCCCAGCAGTAGCTTCCCCCTTTGCTATCATATAACTTGTTTATCTTTCTAATTTTTATTCTTTGGAAATTCCAGACATGTGTGCAATGTACATGATCAAGCCTACCCCTCACCGTCCCCCCAACTCACTTCTGGAGCTCCTATTATATCCCTCTACCAAATTCCTCTACTTATTAGCCCACAGAGTCCAGTTAGAGCTGTCTTTATGCTTATGGGTGTGGGATCATCCATGGGGGTATGGGAGAACCTGGAAAATGGTTTCAAACTTTGATGTGGGAAGTCCTTCTGTATATGTGTTGCTTTTATTGATTAGTGAATAAAGAAGCTGCTTTGGCCTGTGATAAGGAAGAGTAGAGCTAGGTGGGGAAACTAAACTGAATGCTGGGAGAAAGAAGGCAGAGTCAGTGAGATGCCACGTAGGCGCTAGAGGAGAAAGATACGGGGTTGCCAGCTGGAACCTTGCCAGTAGGCCATGAGCCTTATGGTAAAATATAAAATAATAGAAATGGGTTAATTTAAGATGTAAGAGCTAGCTAGAAAAACACTTAAGCTTTTGGCCAAACAATATTGCAAATAATATATTTTCTGTGTGTTTACTGCAGGACCAGACAGGATGGAAACCTCCAACAACAAAACTTGGTACCAGTGGCCACACTTCTAAGGGAAAGTGACCCTCCCTCTTGCAGCTGCCAACAATACCAAAACCTCCTCGGCTGGGGGCAAGGCCTCTGGAGCCCCTCCCCGTTCCAGCTGTAGGCAACTGTAGCTGTTGAGTTCATATGTGCAATAACCATGTCATGATCAGAGAAGAGCATGTCACAGCTGTCCTCATTCTCTGGCTCTTAAAGCCTTCTTGAAATAGGTTCTCAGTCTGTAGCTCTGGCTGACTTGGAACTCACAGTGATCCTCCTGCCTCAGCCTTTCACGTACTAGGACTATATGTATGAACCACTAAACTTGGGTTACTATCAAGGATCTTAAAAGTCAGTAAAGAACCACCCTGTTTGCCTTTCGAGGCACCTGCAGGCCTTTGTGCAGTAGAAGTAACTGAGCTGAATTGCTGACCACTTAAGGAGGGGAACGTCTCAGAAAACCTCAGGTTTTAAAGATTTGACCTCACAATACAAGCAGATGAAATGAGAGTAGTACAGATGGAGCAGAGAATCAGTGAACTATCTGGATACTGTACTTCCATACAAACTCAGTCCAGGATTTTCAGGCTTCGTTTGATGTGACCAAAAGACGGCAGGGTCACCCAGGCCAAATCTCTTATTTTACTGGTGAGAAATGAGGCCTGGGGCAGTTGGCCAGCTTTCCTGCTGTCACATATGCCTCTGGTGGTGGGCGGACTTGGGACTGGCTTCTAAAGTTTTCAGGCTGTCTCTGGTCTACCTCCCACTGGTCTCAGCCTTCTGATGGCAATGAGAACCGGGTACAACATGTATTCCTATTCTGATAACTTCAAAGGTCTCAACTGGTCCCAGACTTACCTCCTAGTTTTGAAGCTAGTTTCCTTGCCAAGGGAGGACTGGTTATTGTCTTGGACAAGAGCCCACCCTGAAGCCAAGGCCTTTGCTCTCTAGACCTGAAGAAGCTCTGTCAATGATTTTCACTTGAAACATTCTAAGACATAGAAGATGACTTTTTATTAACACTCTGATGGATGCTGTCCCTGGCAAGTGGCCATCCCCCAATGAGAAATGACAGGCTTCTGTCTTCTACAGTCTACTGATGAACAGGGTCATTATTATATTCTACGACAAATGGGCGAGAGCCAAGCAAAATATATGTCAAAAATCCTCTCAAGGCTGCAGGCTCAGTCAGTACTTACCCACCCACCAGGAGTAAGCACTTCGTATTTCTTCCTTTCTAGGGACCAACGACAGTCTTTACATTTTGGACTATTTGATTGTAGACTGACTATGTTGAATAACTCCAACCTATCCAAAGCAAGGTCCGTAGGCCTATGCACCACACAAATGCAAGGCAAGGGATAGAGGGGGCCAACATTCTATCTTATTTAAGTCTATCTTATTTAAATCCACCTAAATCAACACACTGACAGTGACAGACATGAGTTTAATTAGGCACCCCACTGGGATTTGAACAGTTGACAACTGAACGTAGGTGAGAGAGAAATGACCACCAGATGTGGGAACTGAAACAATGAACAAGATAAAGGGGTTGCCCAACCAGGAAGCATACTGAGGTCATGGAAAGGAAGAAGCTGGAGCCAAGGACGGGGGAGGCAACCCAAGGCTGGCACACTTTTATCAGTAGTAAAGACAATGAGATGGATTTGGGAATAAGG
This sequence comes from Bramus lutescens, assembly GCA_001685075.1. Classification (NCBI taxonomy): domain Eukaryota; kingdom Metazoa; phylum Chordata; class Mammalia; order Rodentia; family Cricetidae; genus Bramus; species Bramus lutescens. Next base: position 162,701 of record LOEQ01000784.1, on the reverse strand, counting down.
GTGGAGATAGTTGTGTCACAAGGCAGATAGCTCTGACAGGCCTGTTCTAACACAACTTGATGGGAATTTCCTCTTAAGAGTGTAAACTCTATACACCCACACCAGAAAGTAGGATTCTCCTTCTCGTAGATACCTGATATGGATCTCCCAGTCCAAGCTGTGGGAATGAGGATGAGTGGAGAGCCTTCCTTTCGACTGACTTAGCTGCTCCTTAGTGTGACCATGGAGATTGCTTTCATGTTAAATGTCATGAAACTGAGTCCTACTTAAAAGCTAAAGCTTAGAAATGGACTCTTTGGAGCTCACATGTTAGGTTCTTGTTGCATTTTTATTTGACAGCACTGCTCTAGATTTTCACTGCTGTAGATTTTCAGTGTTCTAGATGCTATTGTTTCCACCATCCAAAGTTACCAGCGTTGTGGCAGAATGCTCAGCCACCCCAGGTGCTGGCACTTCCCAGTTCCATGGCAGTGCATGGCAACTTACATATCCACCCGGGGTCCTCACACCCTACACGGTCTACATGCAGCATGGTCACATGATCTATGTGTGCTGTGGCTACGTAAGCCCCTGTGCACATGCGCTAAATAAATAGACTTTGAAAGCTGGACACGCCTGCTCCACCCTCCTCTTCCACCACATTTCAGACAGACCTGAGCATCCCCATCTCTTACCCTCACTTCTCTCTGTTAATAAACTCTTAAAGTGGGTTCCATCGTGTGTCTTGTAATACATCCTTGTGCCTGGTAATTTCACTAGATTTTCACTGCTCTAGCTTTTAGGGGATGCTGACAGAAAAACCATTCTTTATGAGATTACAATTGGCATCTTTTCAGAATCATACATGTCTACATCATCTGAGGAGCTCAGGAACAATCTTTCTTATTGGAAGACACTCGATCAGTAAATAAAAGTTTGGCAGTCAGTCTGCAAATGTGCCTCCAATTTGTGGGCTGGGATCAATCTGCCAGCTCTTAGTAATTCTAAAGTTACAAAGACATTGCAGAGAATTGACTCTGCCCCCCAAACAAGAGCGATGTCTGACCCCTTAAGAATGTATGCAACGCTAGAATGCAAATATTTGACAATAAATGTGTTCTCCACTTTTCTTTTACATGACCTATTCTTCCAATCAAAACCAACCAACCAAACAAACAATACAAACAAAAACAGGCCTTGTCCCACAGGCCTGTTATCAACTGGGAAGTTTAAGGCAGAAGTATATGAGGATAGCCTGGTCTTCAAAGTGAGTTCAAGACCAGCCTATACAACTTAGTGAGGTCATGTCTCAATAAACACATATCTTTAAATGTCTGGGAATACAGTTTCATGGTAGAGTATTTGCCTAGACATATAAGGTCGTAGGTTCTATTTCCAGTGCTTCAAAAACACACACAGAAACATGATGACTCATACCAATGCTATCTCTCTTCATATTTAAAAAAGAAATCACTTTAAATGCCCTCTGAACATCTGAAAATGAATCAAATACATGACAAACAATAACAAATTCATACATTCTTCCTATGTACAAGGAAAGCCTCATGATAAAAAGAAAACTCCACTGAAGATTGTGAACCAAAAAACTGGAAGCCTTTGATACCAATCCTATCAGCAGATAGGGGAGTCACCCGCCACCACTGTCTGTAGCCAGAGCGAAGCCACTAGCCAGCACTGTCTGCAGCCACAGCAAAGTCAGTAGCCAGCACTGTCTGCAGCCCGGAGCTTCTGTGCCTCCCCCATGAGTTGTATCTAAGTGAAAAGAGCATCCAAGCTTACACCTCCCACCTCAGGGCTGGAAACTGAGTCATCTCAGAGACACCAACAAGCACATTCAACAGCTGCTAATGGCCATTATTTTTGCACACACCCCAAAGTTGTTCTCCCCCCAACTGCTGTCCTGTAACAGCGTACTTGATCCTAAAAGCCCCACCAGAGGGTTGTTCTAGGCTTCCTACGGGGAACACAGTTTGACCAATCATGTTTTTATCCTTCCCCATGAATCTGAATTGGATAAATACAGGATATTTCATTAATAACAAATCTTTAATTACCACCTTTGCTTCATAAACTAAAATGAAGACATAAGCTGACATAATATTTGCATAAATACTAAATACCTACCTTCAGACTGAGCAGTCTTTCTCAGTGACTTGTGTTATTTTAAGTTCTTATCTATTTTAAATCTGTTTTTTCCCCCAGAGTCTAATTGGAATTCTCCCTGACTTAAGCCCAGACTGTAAATTCTCCCACAAACATCAGGTCTTCAGGGTAGCCGCAGAGATCACGCTCCTCCCATTTTTGACTACACATAGCATCTGGGGCCTCACCTGCCCAGGTCTTGCAGCTCATCACAGGATGCTCTGTCCTTACCCATTGGCCCACCCTCACCCCTTCAGGTTTTGCTCCTTCCTCCCTGGGCTTACCTGGGCTCCACCACTCACCATGTGTTTCCATTCCCGAGCAGAAAGAGCCATGAATGCTGCCGGCTTACTCTCCCCACTCTGTGGCCTTGTTCCAATCATGGAAACATTCCTATGGCAACCAACAAGCACCCCCATCTCACTCCCCTTCCATGAAAGTTTCCCTGTTTGCAAGGCAGGCATTTGGCAAGGACACGGAATTGCTTTAGCTTGCCTAGCAACTACTCGCTTGCTCCAGCCCTCTTAATGGGGATTGGCTTTTCCCCTCTTACCTTTTAACACATTCTCGGGAGCTTGCTGGCTCCTGAGAAAAGGAGAGCTATTAGTTAGGCCTCACTGGGCACTGGCCTGGAGAGCACACTGATGTTGGTCAATCTGGAACCTTGTTATTGTCCCAAGGTAAGAAGATATCCACAGGCTCAGGGCAATGTACTGAGCATGGACAACTCTAAGGTAGTTCTAGGGACATTTCAATTCTTAAAGAACTCAAGAGCCTCCTCATTCTTAGCTAAACAAAGAGCTAAAATATCTAAAGCGGCCTCCATTCAGAAAACCAGATTTATGGGCTGGGGAGATGGTTCAGTTGGCAAAGCGTCTGCCTTGCAACCACAAAGACCTGAGTTTGATCTCTAGAACTCACAAAAAAAGTCAGTCTTGGTAACACACACCCAGCAATGGGGAGG
>LOEQ01000784.1:124245-136031 GCA_001685075.1 Bramus lutescens | reverse complement strand
TGTGATCTGCCCCACTGAAAAAGGTACTGAGCCACATGGCTAACAGAGATCAGAGTAATGGGTTAATATAAGTCATAAGAGCTAATAAAAAACCTGAGCTAATGGGCCAATCAGCTTTATAACTTATAGAGATCTCTGTGATTTTCGTCGGGGCTAAACAGCTGGGGAAACCTGGCGGGACAAAAAACCCCCAACAAACAAGCAGGCCCCCGTTCATGTTACACCTGAAGGGCAGAATCTTGAGAACACTGTCAGAAAATAATCAGTAAAGTTTGGTTAACAGAGCTGGCAAGCATTCAGAAGTTCCCTCAGCCTCAACTACTCCCCGGAGAAAGAAAAACCTCCCTGCACACACTATTCATGGAGAACACATGAAGGGAAGGTTGACTGAGTCTCATACACCCCAAATACCTGAAGTCTGTGGCTGAGACAACATTTGACACTCTCCATAGTTCTTAGGTCTCAAAAGCCAATGACTCAAGCATAAAAAATGTTTTTTGATGAATACCTGCCTAGCTTTTCCTTCTACCTAAGAGAGCAAGCGCTGGGGTCTGTGGTAAATGTATGCTGACAGACTTCTTAATTTTTAAATATCGACTTATTTATTGTGTTGGGGGTATAAGCATGCCATGGTACATGTGTAGGGGTCAGAGGACAGTATCCAGGGGTCAATTCTCTTCTACCATGCGGGTCTTAGGGATCAAACTCAATTGTGCCTGTGCCCTTGGCTACAGGTACTTTTATCTCCTGAGCTACCTCATTAGCCAATCATGCTAGAATTCTTAGTGTGTGTGTGTGTGTGTGTGTGTGTGTGTGTGTGTGTGATGCACACACACAATTTCTTGTGTGTTGTCTGTTCAGTCAACTACTTAATAGAGATGCAGTTGCCAGGGACTTTTGTAGACAGAATTAAGACTGAGTTGGTGTTAAGACAACAATTTCGTCGGGTGGGGGTGTGTATCAAGATGCCATTATCTGAGTCCAAAAAGCAAGCGTAAGATCTAATGAGAGAGGTGCAGAAAAGAAGGGAAGCAAGGGGGAGGCAGCAGGAGGGAAGTGGTGAGATTAAAGGCATGACAGGAACTTAGCTCACCACTGCAGGCTTGGCAGATGGAGGAAGGAAGGCAATCCAAGGAATGTGGGCAGCTTCTAGAGAGAATGACCCTCGCTGACAGGGAGTAGGAAATGAGAATCTGGGCATCCCAAACACAAGATACCAGATGCCGCTTGCCCATCTGGTGAATTTCTAAGCGTGCCTTCACTTCAACCTTGTGAATGCAGCCATGAGCATCATGGTGGGTGGGTGTTTAGGAGTGCATTCCAGAGCAAGGGGGGAAGAGGATGATGGACCCTGGCTCACGAAGAGGGACACAGGTTGAGAAAGAGTAAGAAATACAGACCTACATGTTTTCACATCATTCAGATGTCTCCCTTGAAAATAAGGACTGAACTGAAGAACTGGACAAATACTGTCTATATCATGGTTTATGTATGATCTTCTGAGATACTGATACACAGGTGCCCACCTCATGCATCCTCCCTTCCTGTCCTCACTTGTTATCGATGCAAATAACAGCTTCTCAGGTGGCCAGGGCCTGATTTCTCAAGAAGACAAAAGAGTCAGAGCTATCCACCTGACCATGCTACCTTTTATGTGCTCTCTCAATTGGGCTACGCCAGCCATCCCGGCTGAATGAAAACTCCTGATTTGATGATGTTTTGCTCTCTCTGCTACTTGATATTTATTCTTTTATCTTTTGCTTGCTATATACTTAACTCCCTCTTTCAAAATTGAAGTGACAGCTATAACAGATCATTCTCCAGGCTATACAGAATAACAGCCTAGTCAATGTCGCCAAGTCTACCCTCATAGTTTTAGCATTTGAACGAACAAGACATTCACCCAGGCTGCTAGCATTACAACACCTGCACAAGGCCGAGCACTTCAACATTTCAACATGAAAAGGTGGTGGCTCATGAGGCCCCACCCCTTCCTGGAGGAATACAGATAAGTTGATTAATGGTGGTTGGGGGAAGGGCTGTCACTTTCCTCAGTGGTATGGCCACTGAGGTCAGTGTTCCAGTAAATAATGTCCTACCCATGCCCAGGAAAGCAACTGTAGCTAAACTCAATGGGTCCCACCTACTCACAAGTCATGCATTTAGGAGATGAACCTGCTGAAACGGAGAAGGATTTGGTGAAAGACGATGGTTGGTAGATGAAACAAAACTGTCAAAGAATAAAACATTAAAAATAAGAATTAATTATAGCAAGGATGATGATTCACCACATTTTATTTAAAATAAGTTATTTTTAATAAAGAAATAAACATATGGTACATAAAACTCATAGAAAAGATAGAGCATGTAGACTAATACATTGATCCAAACATGTATTTGGCACATTCCAATGGTAACCATCCTGCACGTCAATGGGTAATATCCAAGGACTCCACGAACAGATGATTGTTCAACCAATCTTAACGACAGACTAAGCCTTCCCAATTGGTCCCAAGGAACAATGCCAAAGCTGTCTTAGGGCCCAAATACAATGGCACGGCTCTTAGAGTCAATCTAGCAAGGAGCTATTCAAATGTCTATTATCAACCAGAAATGTTCTTAAAGGGTTATTGATGCTTCTATTTATTCCAATTCAAACATCCAAACACAGTGTGAAAGCAGTGCTCTGTACCATGAATCATTCAAAAGCCCCTCTTTGTATGATGAACTGTTAGTGTGGGTCTATAAAAATGAATTACAGTTGCTTTAGGAGGGAAATAATGTTTGCTATTCAAAAACGCAGCCCCAGCTGAGATCTCCCCACAAAGGCTCCTGCCCTTATGTGGTGACTCACACACGTCCTTCACTAAAACATTCAGACTCATCTTCAAACCCTGCACCCTGGGAGCTATGGCCATTTCTATCACTAACCTCGATTTACTTAACATTGCTTCATCTCACCCTCCTTCCCCTTCTGCACATTTTTACTCCTCACTTCTATCAATGCTGTATAAGAGCCTCTTTATTCTTGGTCCCCTCCCTCAAAGCCTTCCCCCTCTAACCTCAGGGATCTCCCCCCATTTGTGGAGATCTGTTATTAAGATTTCATATCCCCCCACTTGTGTGAAGTCTTTCCAGCTCTTCTGTTAATCTCTCAAGCCAGACTACCTGGCCCGGAGCCCCCTTGTCATGGCCCTGGCATTGCTAGTCAGTTGTTCTAGAACTTGCATTGTTAACAGGACCGTGGGTACCATGAGAGCAAGGAGCATGGACATCTTCCTTGCAACCTGAGCTGATGGGGTTAGTATCTCTTCACTGTGTGCAAGCCAGCCTGCTTTTTAATTGCTCTTGTTTGTTTTTTTCTGGCCCAATCACCATCTGGTCACAAATGACAATATCAAAGGCTACCATAACGCCATAGATTCAAGACATTTTATAAGAGCCAGTATTAAAAAACAAATAAGATTCAAGAAAGAAAAGAGAACAACATTTTCCAAGCCAGTACAAATGAGTATTTGTTCTCTCAAACTAGGGCTGAGCAATGGAAGATGGTGTCACCTCCAGTAATCATAAAGCATGGAGTCTAGGAGGTTGTTCGAGAAGATTCATCTTTGCAGGGTTATCACATATGAACAAGAAAAGAAAACTGAGCACGGGATGATAAGAGACAAAGGAAATCCCTTAACAGCACTGAGGACTCACTTAGGCCTGGAATGTGACAAGCAGGTCAAGGAGACACAGGGCAGTTACTACCAGAGAACACCGGAAGGGACCAGAGGAGGACAAGGCTGAGTCACACACACCTCTAAAGAGTGTCACTTGCAGCTAACTGCTGATCCACGTCCTACAGCTGAATGTTTCTCCTCAGGTCTTTATTCCCATTTACAAGTGGAATTAAAATGTTCCAGATAGGTACAGACCCCTGCATTTTCCAGACTGGGGATGAAGCTCTGTTGGTGGAATGTTTATGTAGCATGCACAGAGGCCTGGCTTCCATCTCCAGCATCCCATAAACTGGGCAGAGTAGTGCCTATCTGTAATCCCAGTGTTGAGGATGTAGAGGCAGGAGGATCACACATTTAAGGCCATCCTCCCCCACAAAGAGTTCAGTTTTAAAGAAACACATTTCTCCAGTGGTTTGGTTATTTTAAAAAGACAGAGTAGATCAGACCCTCCACAGCAGGAGTGAAGTAAGGGGCTGCACAGCTAACCCACAGAGACGCCCAACCATGCTACCAGGACACAGGGCTCTCCGGGACATGGGGCTCTGGGTTTGGGTCAACATTAACCCAGCTGAAGGGATGTTCCCTCTCCTCCAGTGTGTGACTGCCCACAGTGAACCGAAGCCTGATTTATCAGCTCTGCACAAGCAGGGCTCACTCTATCCAGCTCCCCACAGTGTGCTCACACCTTGTCTAACAGAGGCACAGGGGTCATTTTCCAAGGATGGTGCTGAAGAGAATTCTAATATCCCAAATTTAATAAACCACTCAACTGCTTTGTGTGATATGAGTATCTGTCATAACAAGATTTATTGAACAAGGCAACCATATCTTGCAAGTATGTGATGGTCTAGTTTGGATCCTGCAAATGCCTACAGAAACTTACTCCTAAAAATCTTGTCTTCATGGTATCTGAGGTAGGGATTTTGGAAAGTGATCAGGATTAGAAGGGGTCATGTGAGACCAGGGCCTCTGTGATGACATCAGTGCCTACAACTGTAGGAGGTGGAGGGACCTGAACTGACTAATGCAAACCTGTTCTTACCAGCCGATGCCTTCCTCCACCACAGGAGAAGAGAGGAGCTCTTGGGAGGTTGATCAGATGATCATGCTTTGCTGTCTTGATGTTCGCAGGCTTCAGAAGCATGGGCTCAACAATCCTCTACTCTTGACAAATAACCCAGTCTGCAGCATTCCGTTATACAAGGTATAAATAAGTAGAAATTATTCACCAGCTATTAAGCCCTTCCCGTTGCCTCAGGTCCTGTGCCACTGGTGTGGAGAAGTTTTATTCAGTCTTCATTCACATTTACAAAGGCAATTTTTAATCCATTTTACAGATGACAAGAAATGAATAAAAACTCTTGAGCACTTCAGAGATTAAAACATAAGGGGACATCAGGCATATCTAGCTCTGGATAGAGGATGTAAGCTGTGCTGGCCAGCTTCAGAGGTAGGGGTATGGCAGGCATGGGCCCCTCTGGGCATCCATCTCTAGGCATGCCACCCTGTCACCACTTCTGGGCAAGGTCAGATCTGAGAATCTTTTCCTTTGACTTTGAAACAAAATATCTTTAATAAACAATTCCAAGTTTTCTTCTGACTCTTGGTTTCAAACTACAGCTCAGCAGTCAAAGAGAGAAATCAGTGTAAGAATTTGCTGAAAGGCTGACATCAGGAAAATATAGAAACCCTTGATTTAGGGAATACATATATTCCTTTTCCAGAACAAGGCTCCACTCTAAAAATGTTTTTGAAGGCTGACTTAAGAAAAAAAAATCACAAATGGTACAGTGATCCAACTAAAACCTTTCAGGCTTTTATAAAATGTCCTAAAATCTATGTAATCTAAACTATTATATTTTTCACAAAGGGAAAAAAGTGATAACTACCAAAGAAAGAAAAACTGGTCAGAAAGTACAATATGACATCTTGAGATGTCACAGAAGAAAAAAGAACTCAAAGACTCATGGGGTTATTCAAAAGGATGTAGGGACCACAGTGAAGAGGATACCAGTGGCCAATTTTGCTCCAAATAATAAGACTATGGCTGATTATAACACATTGGGTGGGTAAAAACTCATGCGTATGGAGCAGTAGGCATTACAAAACCAAAGGAGAGAGGCAATCTTCCTTTCTCAATCTTATTCCATCTGTCCTTGTGCCTCTGACTGCCAACCGGTGATCTGTTTCCCTGTTTCTTTCTCATTGACTTTCTGCTGTGAACAGGCTTTTTCCATTAAGAAAGCAAGGTAAGGCGCCTTCACTGGCAGGGGTGACACTTCGTCACCCACCCAGGACTGTCTGAGGCTATAAGGTGGAGGAAATGGAGAAAGCGGAAGGAAAACAATTCATTTTATTTTGGGAAATTTCAAATAAGGGGGCAAGAGACTCTTCTGATGTTACACTGGCTTTAGGGCACGCTGAGTGCACAGTCCCTAGTCATTAAATGTTGGCAAGGTTCAATCCACTGCAGAGTTACAATAAAACAAGAGAGAGGGGGAGGGAGGGTCCATGAGAGGGAAGGAGGGAGGGAGGGAAGGGGAGAAAGAGACAGACAGATAGGAAGGCAGGAAGATAAAGAGGCAGACCAGCTACATATTCCAGAGAGGCAGAGATGGATAGAGAAGAGTCAGAAAGCATTCCTGGCAGTGAAGATGAAGGCTTGAAGTAGTCAAAGCGTACTAGGCCCATGACCAGCTTTTAAAGGGCAGTCCCAATTCCACTGCCACTAATGATATGACCTGGAGAAGCCCTCTTTGCCCCTGGAGGTACAGCTTCCTGACTAAAGGAGTTGATCTCAATGACCCCCCCCAAACTTCTCACTGCCTTCCTGAGCCTTAAGTTCTGCGTCTATAAAATACAGGATGCCCCATGTTCTTGTATCTCACTGGGTGCTATGAGAATTGAAACATTACTGAAAGTGTCTGAAGCTGTGCACAGTATGTAACACACATGACAAAATGCTAGCCGTTGTCGTTATGGCCACAAATACGATGATTACAAGCTCTATCATCTGTCCCAGAGTGTCTCCAAAAGCTAACGGCTTCTCAGGAATGAGCCCTCAGAACTCCAGCAGAGGTCACTTCCACCGGCCACTCCTGTTTTTCCAAATTGTTGCCTTGACAGTTCTCTCCCCCCATTTCAAGGGAGACACTTGCCCATGGCATACGCCCACCCACATCACATCGGGGGCTGCTCCTTGGGGGTAGGAGAAGTATGCCACCTACCATACTGCTTTCTAGTTCCACAGAAAACAAGGAACGTCCAAAAGGTGAGCCAAGTGCAAAAAGAAAATCTGTGGAGCAGACCACTTCAGGAAGGCAAGGATAGGTGTACAGTCAATACCAGTGTGCAAAGCCGCGGCTGCGTCATGTGGTCCCCGATGCCTTTTCTCTGGTTTATACCTAGATAAAAATGTCCTAATCAGGGTTTTTAACTTATGGGAAAAGGGTGGGAGCTGATGCAACAGCGTATTCTCTATGTTGCTGGGGCACACACTAGACAGATGACAAAAGCTCCTGGTTAAAGGGGAGCTCAGCTCTTCCCTGTTCCCCAAAAACACATGAAGAGATTAAGTTCGCCTGTGGTGGCTGAAAAATCTACAGAAGATTTTGGCAGCATTCACATCATACCTGCAGGCTGCTCCAGGACTGGTGGTCATATGTTCCTTCTTATACTCCCTCAAGAGATAAACTATATATTTCTTTTACATCCCCCTCAGAAAGGGAGACACAATACCATCAACATAGAGAAAACCCCACCTTGATGTACCCCCAAATCACCCAAATGCCCTATCCCTTTCAAAGTCCCTTAGCAAGGTTTAAAGGCTGTACTTTTTTTTTTTTTAAATATATTACTTCATTTAAAAGTCCTCTGAAATACCTTTGTCTTTGGATTGCCCTCTGGGCTAGAACTATCTAAAAATAAAACACGGCTGCAGAGACATGAAAAAGAAATATGAATTTCCCGATGAATGTGATGTCACCAGGAGGACCAAACAAAACAAAATTATAGGATATATTTCTTTCACAGATGTTTCTTTTTAGCTCCAGCCCCCAGCTGGCAGGTCTGGGGACAATGCTGAGCCAGGGAAACTAGTCAGTAGCATCTGAAGGATAGACAAGGGCAGAACCATCTAGAAATGGGAAAAGGACCTGCCATAAGTTTAAGTCCATGTGCCCTACCCTGACAACCCTCTCTGTAGATGCATTCATTCATCAGATTAACTGAGCCTATACTATATGTGAGGTGCTGGGAGGGTCTTGGGGGATAAGGGGGGAGCATCCCCACTGTCCACAGTTTGTCACAATTTAGGCACACATAGAGGAGATGGATCACACAGGAAACGGCCCAGCCAGAGAGAGGAGTAGGGCTGGAACGAAAGGAGAGTTCCCCAAGTCTGGTGTCACCAGACACAGAGCAAGGGTGGTGGAATACACAGGCCCAGAGTAGGCAGCCTGGGTTCAAAGCCTGGGACCACTGGCTTAGGGTCCTTGAGTACATTATTCAACCTCCACCTTACTTCTCATTCTAAAACTGATACATTTTTTAAAGTCACTGTTTCTATGTTTGCAGTAGGTGAGTATTTTATGTACAATGCTTAGATCAGTGTTTGGCAAATAAGTAGTCATGTGATATATTGTCTAAACTGGGACATTCTTGAGCACAAAAGAAAAGGACATAAATAATTACCCTGGGACGAGAGGAGAGACTCAGGACTGTGGAAGCAAATCAGGACGTTTGGTCACTCTTTACATGCACTCATAGCTACTGAAGGGTGCCAGCCACGCGCAGCAGGAAGTGGCGCAAGAGGGAATGACAGACGCAATGACACTGGGGCAAGAGACTGTGATGAGTTCAAGGAGGCCATGGTCATTTGTCACTCACTCCCACGGGATGGTCTTCCTTCCCCCAGACCACTCCAGTGCAACTAGAAGTGTTGCGACCATCGTTATAGATATTCAGAGAGCACTGGCTTCCCCCACTAGACTGTCAGCACAGACAACCCGGCTTTGATCAGCAAATTACGAGCACAGAGCAGGCACTCGGAGTGCAGAGAGAATGAAAACTACAGCAGCCCTGAAGGGTGTTGCTCAGGTTTGTTTCCTGGGGAGAATTTTGCCCGTGTCACCAGAAGGCAGTGACAAGGGACCTAAATATATCATTCCCCCAAGGAAACTTTCTATGTTGAAGACCTGATGCGATATTTGGAGATGGGCCTTCTGTTCGTTAGAGTGTGATGACATTAATGCCATTATAAGAAGGGACATGAGGGAACATGGAGAGAATTATATAAAATTTGCCTTTTCTGAGGTTCATGCCAAGTACCCCAAGCATCCAACATACACCGTTAGGAAGAGATATAAAGATGTGGGTGTATATCTTGATCCTACCTACATACATTTATCATTTAGGAGCACCCAGACAATTACCCACAAACCAAAGAATTCTGAATTAACACGTGAACGTCACATGTTCACACGGCTGGTTCACAGAATGTATTCCTCCTAAGACAACGGATGGGTGTGAATAGCTGGGCAGAGGCAGCCAACAGTGAACACCCTACTGCTATTCTATGGGTGACTTCCAGGGCTCTTAGCAACGTAGCTGAAGAGTCTCCAATCTGGGCTCTCCTCTGGAGCGTCTTTTTATTGTGTGGGGCAACTTCAGCAACTCCACTTTAGTACACAGGATCTTACTCTGTCAACTAATTCTCTTCAAGTAGGCTAGCGGTAAACACGGGGTCTGCTTCTCTGGGCAGTGTATAGCCTTGGCCTAAAGCAAGAGAGGCACCTGAGGGAAACTTGGATCTCATTGACCGTCGTCAACTGAGGCCTCAGGTGTTCCATCATCTATAGAAGACCCTGCCCTGAAGAAGGTGTTGCTTGCACCACTGTGGGCCAGTGCTCAGACCCAATTTTAAGCTTCCTGTATGTGCATCAGTCTTCCTCCAGAATGACATCTTCGTAGCACCCTTCATGCCTTAGAGGAGTCATTAGCTCCTAACTGTAATTTCTTATCTGTAACTAAATGTGTGTGCCCCTCCCATCCCTTAATTTCCATCTTCAACCCTAACCCCCAGGACCATGGCACTGGGAATTTCTTAGAACATTAGGGCAGAATCCTCTAGAATGGGATTAGTGCCATTATGGAAGAGACCTTAACAGACTCCCTTGGCTACTTCCACAGGATAAGGGTGCAAAGGCAAACAGCCACCCAATGAGCCAAGGACACAAAATTGTTAGTGCTTTGATCTCGGAGTATTCACACATGGTGGGAGGGTAACGTTCGCTATTCGTGAACTCCCCAGCCTCTGGTATTCTATTACAGCAGCCCAAAATGCATGTGGTACCTGCAAAGTGAGGACAGCAGGAAATCTCCATCTATCCCCTAGAGGCACTGAGCAAGACTCCGCCTCGGCAAGGTCCTTTCAATGCACTGAGGCCAGGATGAACGCAGGCCGCATCATACATACAAGCCATCAACTTGCTTGGGAGGTCTTAAAGAGCCTTCTTTAGCAATGGGGAACAAACCAGGGGAAACAGGCAAGTCAATAAAACAGTTATTGAGCTTTTCTCTTTCCCTTTGTAAGGAGAAGATCTCCCTTTGTAGTATATGTGCATCCTGCTGTCTTCATTAGCTACACACCTAGGTGTTTTGTATTTCAAGTCTATTTTCTTTTCTCAATTTAACTGCTGAATATTTTTAAAAGAAAAACTATGTCTTAAGTATCTTTCCATCAGTTTTAGCAGAGAATTACAAAAATGTTTCAGTATCTTTCTATTTGTCGGATAAATCACTTGAAAAAATAATTAGAATCTCTACATTTTTCTTAAAAGACCCAAGTATGTTATATGTATACATGAGTGAGACTTCATACATGGCAATGAAAAATTACCTTAGTTTACACAATTATTCTAACTGAATGGACTAGTTCCAATCTTAAAACTCTTCCAGATAAACATGTCTCAAATTTCTAATTATTTCCTACTGACGTATTTATGTTTAAGTGTTGATAACCACTTAAATTATTAAGTTGCTATGAATAATTAAAATAAAAATATAACAAATAAGTCTGTGGCTTCTTAGAGGGCCACAGTCTTCTGCCTGTGGCTTTGATGTTCCCTAACCCCTGCCCCAGAGCTTGCGCTATCTAACAGGTCACTTGGCTCAGCTCTACAGAGCAGTGGCACCTGCTTGCAGGTAGGGTCAGGCTTGGCCTTGCCAAGAGTTGGAAGGACCCTGCTGTTCTAGGACTTGAGAATTAGACAGGAAAGCTAGGTAATTGTAAAATGTGTGGATCTCCCAAGGAGCTGAGAAGGGCCGTTCCCTATGGTTCATAAGAGAGCAAGTCGAGAGCATGAACACGGAGGGCTAACACTGAAACCTGTGACTCACCCAAGATAAGCTGCAACCCTCACTGCTTTTGTCCAGTGACGTGCCAACGTAGATGGTAGATGAGAGAACTTGTACAAAGTCCTGCCCCTGGATGAAGAACTACAGGCAATGAGTGACCTTAAGTGGGGAGAATTAGTCTTTTCTGAGAATGACTTCCCTAATTCATCCAAAACCAACCAAAGGTAACTAAAGTTAATCAGTTAACCTAAACCAAGTAGTCATTCCTAAAATGGCATACATATGAGCAATATCAAATTGCTGTGAGATAATGCTTTTGTACAGTGTAAAGATTCATCACTTGTATTAGTTTAATAAAACATTGATTGGCCAGTAGCCAGGCAGAAAATAAAGGCGGGACAACCAGACTAGAATTCTGGGAAGAGGAAAGGCAGAGAGGCAGTCACCAGCCAGATGCAGAGGAAGCAAGATGAGAATGCCTCACTGAAAAAGGCACCAAGCCAAGTGGGCTAAACATAGATAAGAATTATGAGTGAATTCCAGTTGTAAGAGCTAGTTAGTAATAGGCCTGAGCAATAAGCCTCTGTGTGTTTATTTGGGACTGAATGGCTGTGGGACTGGATGGGATGGAAACTTCTGTCTACACCAAAGGTGCCACGGACCAGTCCTCACGGGACCCATGAACCGAGGGAGAACGGGGTGAAA
>LOEQ01000784.1:111988-123255 GCA_001685075.1 Bramus lutescens | reverse complement strand
TCTGAGCAGAAGCACGAAGTCCCTGGCACAGGGATTCTGCATAAGCCACAACAGATAAGGAAGAAAGGAAGAGAAGGACAAGCCAAATAAAGCATGGCTAGGAACTCATTGATCGAGGAGAGGGCTTAGTCAGACAGTGTTAGTCTGCCGACTCGCCAAGAAACCGCTGGGGGCATCGCTCCGGGAAGCTCTCYCCCCTCACCTGACYCCGACTCCCACCTTAGAGACATTCTGTCATGCAGGTGCCGGCGTAGGCGTGGCACAAAGGGACTCAGTAAGTTTGTATTTATATACTTAGATGTATATATATATATACATGCAACAAAAATAATGGAGAAAAAAGAAGAGGTACAGGGTGGTGGGGGCAGATCTGGGAGAAGTTAGGAGATGGAATGAGATAGGGATGAATATGATCAAAATATACCACATGACATTCTCAAAGAAATAATAAAATATTGTGTTAAAATATATTATTTTAATTTTTAATTATGTATATTAATATATGTCTATGTATGGGTATGTGTAAATGGCTGCAGGTACCCAAAGATGTTAGAAGAGGGTGCCAGATAACCTGAATCTGGAGTTGCAGGTGACTGTAAGCTAAGTAACTTGGGTGCTGGGAACCAAACTCACTGGGAACATCAGAAGTACAGGTTTTTTAACTGCTGAGCCATCTCTCCAGGCCGAGTCAACCACTTTTAACATTGTTCACGTCCCTGCACCACCTTGCTTCAGATTTCTCTTCCAGGAGCCTTCTCAAAGGCTGAGGTTGCCTTATACGGAATTCAGTGCTGAGGACACACAAGACAAAGTCAGCTGGAAGCTCTTATGGCTGACTTCCGGGAACACTGCTAGGGAGGGCACACACTTGTGCCCTCAGAGAGTAGCAGAGCTCTCTGCCTAGAAGCCCGGACCTTCAGTAAGTGAACCACTCCTTCTACAGAGAAAACTAGTCCAGAGAACAGGAAGATCCCTGGGTTAAGGAAGCCTACTGAGCAAGGGTATTTGGGTGGGGGGAAAAAAGCTGAAGAGTCTCCATGTCTGTCTCCCCAGTTTAAGAATTTTGAAGGCCTCTTGGAGAGGAACTGTGACTCCAGCATCCCTCTCAAAGACGAGTTTGCCTTTGTTTTTGCTCAGGATTACACAAGATCCACTTTTTTCCCCCCAAGGACCAAGTGAAGAAAAGAGAGAATTGATGCTCTGAAGAAGGACAGCTTGCTGGACCATGACCCTCTTCTACTGTACTCCAGAAGCACCTGCTGGTCCTGCTACCTGGCACTGTCTCTGTGTCACATGGCTGGCACTACAAACACCACTGCAGTCATCACAATAAAAAGGGGGAAAACAGAAGAAACACAGAGAACAATGAAGTGGCCAATTCCTCTCTCTGCAAATACAGCCTCAGACCTCAGTGTTCTTGCCCTATGATTTATAAACATCACCTGCCTCCCTGTGTAGCCCAGCATAGTCACAAATGGCCAGGCACCTGCTCAATTCTCATGCCTTGTGCAGGCCTGTCTGGTCATAAAGTGAGAAACCACTGGCACTCAAAGTCATAGGTCTATCTATCTGCCCTTGCCCTAGCATGGCTACTTCATGTGCAGAAGCAGACACAGCTCCAGCCTTCAAAGCTCAGAATACACCATTCCTGGCCTTGATTCTGGACTTGATTCTGATGTCTTGGCCAAGCTCTGATTCCTTTTCATTGGTCTGTCCCAAGACCTGGATCAGTCCCTTCCATAAGGCTGACTCTAGCCATCTCTGTAGAAAGACTGCAGCTCGTACAGCCTCCCTGTCCTTTGATAGATTTGCCAAGCAGGGTTACCACCCCCTGACAAGGGTCTCTGGTGATTGACCCTGAAAACTCTCATTTGCCTCTGCCAAAAGAGATGGGAAAACTAGACAGAACCCAGGTAGTCAGCTCAACCATTCCTATTTGAACTAAAAAACCTGAAGGAAATAGTTCAAAGTGGAAGAACGGGGCTGTGGGGCTTTGGGGGCACAGGAGCTGCCTTTTACTACAGCCTGGTTCTCTAGGGAGCTTTTACTTTTGCTTTCTGTCCCTTTGTGATCTCCAGTTTACAGTCAACTGCGGGTGGGTCTGGCTCTCACATTCCAAGCTTGTGGGAAGTGACAGATAAGGAAGAAGCCACTGTAGAGGCTCAGCTTCTAGGAGACCCTGAGAAGCTCCAGCTTCCATCTGCAGCACAGCCTACCTGCACAGTAAGATGGATGCTGTGGTACCCTTAACTCCTCAGAGATGAAAATGCATGCCGGGTTACAAAACAACAGACATATGTAAGACATCGTTATTATTACTTGCCCTTTTTAGAATGCCCAGCTTAATGAGGTATAACAGATATTAAAATATATACATATACATGCATGTCCACAATTAACGCATGCACCTTGATGAATGTGGACATAAACTCACAGTGCCACACTGCAACCGAGGTACAGGGCATATCTAAAACCTCAAGCTTTTCCTGTGTTCTTCTGTGTGTTTAGAGGGGTTAAAATGTTTTAGATGAGACCCCTTGACCTTTAAAGTGAACATTGCCGCATGGTTAAGTATAGGTACTGCACTATTCACCCGGTCTCCGCGACACTCATTTTGCAGAACAGAAACTCTACTCCCTCTGAAGACTGAGATTCCGTTTCTCTCTGCTCCTAGCAAGGATTAGTGGAAATTTCTGCTCCTGTAAACCCACTTAGAAGCCTCATGTAGTGGAATTGCATGGTGTTTGTCCTTTTGTGACTGGTTTAGTTAAAATAAAGTTCTTTCTCTATGTTAATCTATGTTGCCCAAAATGGCAAGATTTCCTTTCTATTCGGTTGAATATATGTGTTTTCCTTAACCTATTCCATCTGCTGCCATTTAGGCTTGCTTCCTTATCTTGGCTATTAAGAACAATGCTGTAATGAACACGTGGGTGTATATATCTGTTAAGAGTTCTTAAATAATCTGAATAGTCAAATGACCCTCACCTTACAATGAATCAATTTATAATTTTTGATTTATAATAAAGGCGATATTAATTCCAGCCTCACTGTTCACTCCCGTCTCCCATGCACAAGCCTCATCGCCCAGATGGAGCCCCAGAGCTCACGGGCAATGTCTCACACACCAGGCATAAGGAGAGTCTTTTAGTCTCTGCCAGGTTACAGAATGGTCTAAGTCACGTGAGAAGAGTGTGGCCGTGACCTCCAAGGGGTTTCACACTGGAGGTGTCACTCAGGCCCCCTGGGGACACAGGAAGAGGACTGAATGTTAATCAAAGATCAGCGGTATATAACTGAACACAACACTCCCCTACACTCCCAAGAGCATGTACATATTTTGCTTGGGGCCTCCACTGACATGTGACCACCACTGACATGTGACCACCAGAGGTGATATAATAATGAGAGGTTCTGAGTCAGGGAAGAAGAGTAGGCAAAATGTAATAGAAGAACTACCTAAGATGGCCAGAAACTCAGAAGAGACATTTTAATAAGGACAGGGGAGGAGATGGGCATTTTCAGTTAATTATTTTCTTAGAATAATTTAATCACATTTTCATGATTACAAATAGTATGTGCTAAGTCAACAAATCCAAAATTCATAAATACATAAAATACTGGGAAAAAGTAGCCCAAGAAACAACGTTTTTGGGAGCATAAAAGTGAGGCTAGTCCACTTATACCCCTGGACTTCAACCAG
Source organism: Bramus lutescens (assembly GCA_001685075.1). NCBI lineage: Eukaryota > Metazoa > Chordata > Mammalia > Rodentia > Cricetidae > Bramus > Bramus lutescens. The sequence continues at coordinate 119,552 of LOEQ01000784.1, read as the reverse complement.
GCAGACAGACAAAGACTGGCTGGACCACGTGCTGCTCCTGACAGGAGAAGCCAGGCTGGAGCCACACACAACCTTAAAGACAGGCTGGGAGCCTTGAAGCACTCCTCCTCTCCAAGCATCCTGCCTCAGCCAGGCTCACCTGCCCCAGGCTCCTCCTGGGCTACCCCGACCAAAGTTCACTTCTGTGTGCCTCAGTGTCTCTGCACTGACACCCCAGTCAACTGTGAATTTCACAGCATTTTAATCTACCTGCGTATAGTCCCAGCAGCCCTTGTGACCGCTTCATGACGATGATGACATTCTCTGAGAGCATGGCTAATGTTCTGCACAGGTGTGCTGCCAAGCAATCTTCTGATTTGCATGTTGGAAACTGAGAAACACCATTAATTTAACAACTTTGAAATGTTTTTGACAAAGAATTGCACACAGTGGTGGGGTAGTCAGTGATGCTGTGATGTCTGTCTTCATCGTGGGTGACAGAGCCAAGCGGACTGACATACTCACTGCCTCCGGGGGTCACCACGCACCCCTTCCCTAACTGCAGCTTTGCTCCTTAGAACCAACGTCACCGTCGCCCCATCCCCTACACCCCAATCTCCTGTAATCACCATTCTATGATTTGCTTCTGTGGTGTCCACATTTTTAACTTCCTCATAAGAGAACATGCTGGGTTATTTTTTTGTCTGACTTAATGATTTCACTATGATGTCCTCCAGATTCATTATGTTGCTGCAAATGAATTCCCTTCATTTTCAAATCTGCAATGTATTCCATAGTGTGCATGCACAATCATATGTAAAATATATCATATACACATTGTTCTTTATTAGCCAGTTAACAGACACTTTGCACAGATGCCCCATCTTAACCTTGTAAATAATGCTGCAGTGAGCATGGAGTGCAGGTCTGTCTGCAGCACACGGGCCTCAGTCCTCAGGATAGGACTGACTGGAAGTGGGCTCACTGGATCACAGAGTTCTATGTTTCTGCTTTCACGGAACAGCCACACTTTTCCATTACTATCTGGACTCACTAATATCTCCACTACCAGTAGACAAGGGCTCCTCTTCCCTGGGGCCTTGCCAATATTATCATCTTCTGTCTTCATAACAGGAAATGGGTTTTTCTCCCTTGAAGTGATTGAGTTCTGCTCTTAGGTACTAACCCACTATTATATGTATCATTTGCAAGAATTTTCTTCCAACCTGTAGGTGGCTGTCTCTACTGTGCCCCTGCCATGAAGAAGCTGTTTAGTCTGATGCATTCCACCTGTCCATCTTTGATTGCGTTGCCTAAGTTTTGGGGCTAAATCACAAACGCCATCGTCCAGGCTGACAACTGCTCCCCCAATGCTTCCCACTAGCATTTCAGTCTCAAATCTTACATCAAATTCTTTGAAATATTTTGGGTTTTCATATGTAGTATAAGAGATATATAGATAAAATATGACTTTATCTTCCTGCAGATGAATATGATAACCAACTTCTTAAACATCATTTACTTAAAAGTGTATCTGTATCTGCCTGCATTTTATTGCCATCTTTATAGAAAACAAACTGACCCTAAATGAATCGGTTCACTTCTGAATTCTATTTTGTTCCCTCGGTCATTGTTTCTGCTTTTAAATCAGCATCATGCTGTTTTGATTACTATACCTTTTGAGTCCGTGCGCGTGCACAGACATATGATGTGTTTTAATTTTAATTATGTGTAAGTATGTGGGTATGTACATGTATGTGCAGGTGCCTGAGGAGGCTGGAGGTATCGGATCCTCCTCACAGCTGCAGTTAGAAGCAGTTATGGTGTTCTAGGCACGGGTTCTGGGAATTGAACTCTGGTCCTCTGTCAGAACAGGACATGCTCCGAACCGATGATCTCTCTCCAGCCTCCTCCTTTAGTATTTTGTTACATTTTTTATTTTTATGTTCATTGGTATTTTGCCTACCTATATTTCTGTGTGAAGGAGTCAGAAGCCCTGGAACTGAAGTTACAGACAGGCATGAACTGCCATGTGGGTAGTATGTTTTGAAGGCCAGAAGTGAAATGTCTTATTCTTTTTGTTCAAGATTGCTTTGGTACGTGAAGCTTTTGTTGTTGCTGTTCTATTTGAATTTTAGTATATTTTTTCTATATCTGTAAAATGTACGTGACACTGATTTGTGTATTATTTGAGGAAACTATCCATGCCAGAAGACATCTGAAATTTCTCCAAGTGTCGAATCCATGAAGGTGGGGCAGGTGAACATCTGGAATGCCGAGAGAGCTGAGAAACAGTCTAACTTCAGGGGTCAGTATCTAAAGCCCTGACAGATGAGGTGGACAGGGAAGTCGGGTCACCCTGTTACCAGGGCTTCTGGCCTTGACAATATCTTCATAAGAAATTCATCGAGTGGGCAAGATGAGCTAGCAGGCAAAATAAGACGCTTGCCACCAAGCTTGACAACCTGAGTTCCATTCCCAGACCCATAGATGGGAGGAAAGAACCAGCTGCCACAAGTTGTCCTCCGACCTCTACACTGTGGCTTGTGTATGTGTGTTTGTGTGTGTGCACTTGCATGTGTGTGCCCACATGCACATGTGCACACACATGCACATACACATACACACGCCCATGCACGCACACACAAATAAATATTTAAAATTAAGGAGAAAGGACATTAGGAGTTTATTAACTGTCCACTCAATAGGAAATTATTCTAGTCATTCTCAAAGTACCTAGTGCTATACAGAAATAGACTAGGAAAGCTCCCATTTCACTAGTAGAAGTGTGAAATGATTATCATCACTTTAGCAAACAATTTGAGATTATCTAGTAAAGCTGAATAATAGGTACGGTTCTCAAGACATAACAGATAATTACAGTGCTAAGCATCTCATGTGTGTTTACTTATGGAAGACACACGCAGGGAAGCATGCACCGGGAGGCATAAGAAAGCTGACAGCTCTGCTCACTGTTTAAAAGGTAATTGATGAATAGTACACACAAATACATAAAAATGTGCCGCAGGCAGGCACAAACTTCAGCGTAACTTCAAACAACACTGAATACAAGACGCAATGATGAAGGGAAAACACGCATACCAGGCTTTAGTTTTGCTTATAGATATAAAAATCTTAAGTCTTAAAACTTAAGGACTCTAAAGGAGTCCTGGATTTTGGGTGACTAGTAGGAAGGATGAAGAGAGGGGAGTGTCAACAGGAAAGGGCAGGGTGGGCTTTGAAGGAAGTGTAAATACAGAGGATACATGTCTCATTCATTATCCGTTATCACGTGTGTTATAACTATGCCGCTGTGTATGAAGACCTTGCTATTCCAATATTGACCGACACTGAGCAAATCGCAGGTGAGTAGAGACGAACAGCCCGTTCTCATACTAAGGACACAGTATAACAAAAATCCCTTCCACACAGCTATGAAGTCCCACACCTCATGTGTGTGCCCGCAAGGCAAGCTGCAGCTCAGCCCCTCACAAGTTTCAAAGCTCCATTCCCTAGCCTATGTCTACTACCTCTGCCTTTTCTTCTCCTCTCTCAAATGGCAAGTTGTCATAGTTTGCGCCTCTCCACGAACGACCGTAAATCCTTCCGATAATGATATGTATCTAAAATAAATGAGATGTACAGTAGAAGTAATAATATGGCAATACAGGAGAGATTGAAGGGATCATCTCACCGGCAGGCACACAAACCACGAAAGGAGCCTGCAGCAGATGGCAGCAGGAATGAAGCTGGTGCCCGTCCCGATTCGATACTGATTAAACATCAAGCTCTGGAAAAACTGTTACTTTGCAGGAAAGATGAAATTTACCTAACTCAAGAGGAATCCAGGGAGGGATGTCACGTTCCAGCTGCCAAACAGAGGGCAGTAACTGGAGGAGAACTGTACAGGAAGACTTAGGCTCAGAGGAGGAGTCCACAGAAACTGCAGTAAGGAAGCAAAGAGCCACAGCTTTGCACCACTATAGGGCTGTCTGGAATCCTCACACTCAATTTAGGAAGCTTCCAGAACCATCTATTTCCTTGAACCCAAAGTGCCATGCATTAATAACCCCACAATTACACTGGAAAATTCTAGCATGCAATCCCCGCCCACTTAAGCCTGGGAAAACAGCTGAACTCTGCAGAAGCAGACTCTTGTTGGCATTTCAATTTTCACTTTTAAACGATATTTTTATTCCTGGAATGCCACGCACGAATACTCATATCTACATGAGTGCCATATGGGCATACAATTTTTCTTCATTTGAAAAGAACTGGCCCGGTTATGAATAAAACAACTAGTTGAAAATAAGGTCAAGGAGGTATTTAATAAATGCGGCTTACAAGTTCTTAATTAAGCCATGTGGGGCTGGAAGCGTGGCTCCGCTGGCAGACTGCTTGCCAAGTACGCAGAAGGCTCTGCAAGCCTTTCTTCGGCGTAGCATAAACCAGGTGTGGTGACCTACGCTGTAGTCCCAGCACTTAGGAGGTGGCTGCACGAGGGTCATCCATCCTCTGCTACATCCCAAGTGTGAGGGCAGCCTGGGCTCATGGTGGCAGCAACAAAACCAGGAATATATACCCCATGTCAAAATCAAGTCTCTTTCCCTCCCTCCCTGTCCCTTCTTCCCCTCCTTCCTTCCTCCCTCCCTACTTCTTTTCTTCATTTCTTTTCAGCAGTAATGAATGTTTCTGTAATGGGAAAGAAATTTTTTTTTAAAAAAAAGGCTGAGTTTCTCCTGCATTACCTATAGTTAAATGATGACCAGCTAGGTCAGAGGTGAGAAGACTAGGTTTGTGCCCCTGGAAGCAGACAAGGCACCATATTTACCTTTCTACACACTATAATTTTATAATTTCCGGAGACAAATTTGATTGTTTTCTCTAAGAACTGAAAGATGAAGAACTGGAGAAAGCAGTTATATTTCCAGTGAGCCCACTTACCAGCCATCACAGGGGCATGCCACGGTCTGGATAGTTGAAACCCACAGAAGCCAGAGTCAGGGTCACCCTCTGCGTGCGGGAGTTTCTGTGTCCCTTAGTGTTGGCACTTGTACATATATGTGCATCCCAGGATTCAGAGAGGATCACAGAGCAGTTCACACAGTGACAATTTAATTCACTCAGCAAACACACACTGACTCTATATTCAGGGACCACATCACTGCAGCTACGTCAGCCTGAACTTCCCAGAGAGGGAGACCGTTCCCTCAAAATCACCGAGTAAGACAAAGACCTGGCCCTGCTTCTGGAGTCTCCGGCCTGACACAAGCCTGACTTCACTGTCTCCAGACTTCTCCACGGCCAGGAAGAAGAGTTAGTACAAAGTTTCGGCCGCCCTGGCTGTGGTATTTACATGCTGTGCAAATGGTCGCCAGGACAGATGTTTTCGAAAGGAGAAAGGGGTTGCTACCTTTAAGAAACCCAGATACCACGAACATCATTTTTGTTCTATGCCATCTCTCCAGTCTTTGTCAAAATAGAAAAGGTGTCCTTTCCTAGTGACCTTTATGTTCACCTCTGATCCTTTGCTCTGTTTTGCAAGTTATGATTCATATCTGAGAAGTCCCCCTTACATGTAAGGTGGACCTATCCAAGTGAAGGGGGATTGCAACTCCCATGAAGCGACATTTCTGTGTGAGCAAGGAAGCAGAGATCCAGGAAGAGGAATAGGAAGTTAGGTCCTTTGTGAATCCTCCCAGAGTTTGTTTGTTTGAGACTGTCTAGGGTCTGCAGAGTAAGACACAGAGAACGAAGATGCTAGAGTCTGTCCATGGGGGAGATGTGAGGACCTGCCCTGGGGTTCCTTCTGTTTTAAATCCATGCACAAAGAGGTAAATATGAATTATTCTCCCCCAATACATTACAATTACTCAATATTCATTGAAGACGTTTACTACAGTGGAGTTAGGTCGGTAGAAGTGTTCGCTGGGGCTTTAGGTGCAGATGTCTTGAGTAGAGCTGGGGGCACTGCAGCTCACAATCCCCACCTCAGAAGGTGTACATTGTAATATTCATCAACCAGGTATAGTAAGTGGGGGAGTGGGAGAAGCAGAACATGACGGAAGTCCTGAATCAGGTCAGAATAGTCACCGAAACACAGCACAGTCTAAGATAAGGGAATGCTGTCTGCCTGGTGGAGTGAGAACTCAGAGCTGTTTCAAGCAGGAGAGCCTTCCATGACTCCTCCCTGAGTAGTAGGGAGAGCCTTTGACTAAAGCCAGCCACTCTTGTGGCTGCAGTTAGATTAGAGCCCTATATAAATGATGTAAGGCCATTCCAAGTAGGACCCCAGTGGGCGTCCCAAACATCAGACTGTTGCCCCGCACGTCCATATCCACAGCCCCGGTAGAGGGCAGATTCCATCACTGCCACCTGTCAACAACAGGCACAACAAAGTCCAGGGCTTCCATGTCATTTGTCACCCTCCTCAGCCTTTCTCACCACAGGGTCCCTTGTGTCGTGTCCCCCTCCATCCTGTTTCTCTCCCTCCATACACCTTCAGGTCCTGGGCTGGGTCTCTGGAACTCTAGAGGTCATCAGCAAGATATCTCCCCCCACTCCCGGCACCCTTCCGGAACACTTCCCCTAGTTTCCTGACTAAAGCTTGGCTTTCCCCAAGAACATCTGCTTACCCCCTAAGACCCCATGAGGGACTCTTAAGCAGCGCCCCTCTCCCCCAATTCCCTGGGCTTTTTTTGCTTAGGTGTGGAGTGGGTGTCTTTGCTGCTTTTTGTTAGCACATCTAGATCATTCTTCCTCCCTTCCTCTTACGTAAAACCCTGAGTTTTGAATCATGCACCATCAGACTCTCCCACCCACCCCTTCTCGTTATGGGAAGCCATGGGCTGCTGGTCCCCTGACTGTCACTCCATCTCATGCCAATGGCTCTGGCCCTAGGTGAACTCAGAATCACACTGATGAGCCTTCCAACACTCTAGCTCTCCACACTTTTCTCCAAGGTCATATGCCAGTCCTTTCCTCCAATACCTCTGAGCCCCGGTCCAACCACCATCTCTCGTCAGTCTCGACACCTGCAACCCCAGTTTCAACATTCAGGTCCCGTAAGCCATCGATCCAGCACTCTTCACTGTCCCTTAGTCCCCTCATAATGGGTTTTACCTCATCAATCACGTTAACTCCCTTATGCAATTATCAGAACCATGCTCTTCCATACGCTTTAACCTCCTCTCCACTCTAGTTCATGAGGCAAAGCCAATACCTCATTAATTCAAGCCTCCACTTGTTCACTTGTGGGCCCAGAGTGAGGACAAAGAGAAAACTCTGTGAATGTGCTCACTATAAATTCACGATCTTGAACTTTGACAAAACTCTCAAATTTTCTTCTCCTCTCTCTGGATATACAGGGGGCAGTTCATTCTTTTTAGAAATGAACAAACATTAAAAAACATCACAGAATTTAAGAATAAGACAAATTTAATTCTCTAAAAGTAAACTTTAATAAGATTCACTTCCAGTTTCTAAGAAAGCACATGTGTCCTGAGTGAGATTATTTGTCCAGAGACCCCTTGACATCAGTTCTTATGATGCTAGAAGAGACTGCACAGCTGAGTATGTCACAGAC
>LOEQ01000784.1:99585-111976 GCA_001685075.1 Bramus lutescens | reverse complement strand
GGGCCTGAACCCTCTGCCTCTCGCATCCACAAGCAACACCTCCAACTCAATTTACACCTTTCATTAATTGTTGAGACAGTGTAACCGAGCCCCAAATAACCACTCTGGGGCTTACTTAATATTAATTACAAACTGTTTGGTTGATGGCTCACGCTTATTACTGACTAGCTAACTAGCTTTAATATCTTAAATGAACTCATTTTATTAATCGATGTACTGCCACATGGCTGTGGCATTATCTTATATCTTGCTTCTCCAGCGGCTGCTGGCATCTCCCAGACTTTGCCTCCTTTTCCCCTGCATCTTTGTTTGGATTTCCTGCCTAGCAATATTCTGTCCTGCCATGGGTCAAAGCAGCTTCTTTATTAACCAATGGTAATAAAATATATTCACAGCATACAGAGGGGAATCGCACAACAGACAGAGTACCAATAAGTCATCCAGGCTGACACTGAGCTCACTTTGTAGCCCAAGCAGGCCTTGAACTTGTGATCCTCCTGACTCAGCTTCCCAAGTAGCTAGGATTACAAACCACCTATACCCAGTTTACAGTTTCAAGATCACTAACCCTCTTTCTCTAAATCTATCCTGATTTTTAGAATGGGGGCTGATGTATCAATATCAGTCCCAAATAATAACCACTGGCTACAAACAAACATTTTTATTCTTTGAGTGTGAGTAGATTGACAACTTTAAATAATAGGATGTGAATGACAATATGAATTATTTTAATATATCTAAAAAGCTTTCCTAGCTATTGTTGTAGGTCAAAGGGTTGTGATTCTTCAAGGGCAAAAATCAATATTCTTTAGCCAGAAGCACTCACACCAGAGAATCAAGCCTTGGCTGAGAATGACTGAAAATGGACCTTTATTTGCAAGTTGAGTAGGTGCCCTTTCCTCGTGGGGAAGGCATTGTCTGGCTTTCTCTCGAGCATCCCACACAGAAGCCCAGCCCATGGAGTCAAATTGCAGGTTCTTAGGGTGTCTAATAATTGCCAATGGAGAAAATTGCTAGTTCCTTTTAAAAATAAATGCCTGGAGTGGTAACAACACTCAGCTAAACAGTACTGGCAATCTACAAATTGTGCCCAAATTCCTCCTTCAGTGCAAGGTGCTGATTTTCCTCTCATATCAGAGTAAATGTTCAAGGTACAGTGTTGACCTAGAATATATACCTGCTGTCCCCAGCATCAGGTCCTTATATATTCTAACCTATACCTCCTCAGGAACAGATCTTGGAATTATTCTAGAAATTGATACACTCCTCAGTGCTCATATTAACCCAGCATCATAGCATAGACGTGGTTGATCTTAATAAATTCCCTAATTCAGCTAACGTCTACTCCTCTTCATCACCTTATTATGAACTAATGATAGAGCCTATGGATTCTAGAAGAAAGGAGATCTTAAAACACCAAACAGAAATGAAAATGGGAAGTGCTAATTACCATGGCTTGATCTGTGCACACTATGTCTATTATTTTTGTCAAAGCAACTTAAAGAAGGATTAATGTTGGCTCATGATTGGAGGACATGTAGTTCTACTGTGGCGGAAAGGCATGGGAGCAGTTGGCAGCAGAGAAAGGGGAACACTGTGCTCACCTAGCTTTGTCCTTTCCCGCTTTTTAATTGCGGGTTTCCAAAGTGGCTGTACCAGTTTGTACTCCCATCAGTAATGCAGAAGTGTTCCCTTTACCCAACATCTTCTCCAGCATAAGTTGTCATTAGTGTTTTTGATCTTGGCCATTCTGACAGGTGTAAAATGGTCTAAAAGTTGTTTTGATTTGTATTTCTCTGTGGCTAAGGATGTTGAGCATTTCCTTAAGTGTCTTTCAGCCATTTTAGATTCATCTGTTGAGAGTTCTCTATTAAATATAAAACTTTTGTAGACAATTTCACAGCTCAGAAACTCATTAGCCAGATTAATGATGTTAACAGAGATGGGAATGAAGACATCATCGTGTGTTATCTTGAACAAATCGCATTTTCCATACCTGCTATGGTTCTCTGCAAGGGGATGACAACTCTTGCATGTACATGTATATTACATGACACCCATTACAGAGGGTATATAGTCAGACTAGTACTTCTAACACCCCCTCCGTCTGCATCACCTCGTCCCCATGCCCAGCCCTTTTATGATGCGTGAGTAACATGCAAAGCAGGCTTGACTTCAGTTTTTGCCAGGTGGCATGCCTGGTTGAGCCCACACATATACAGAGGTCTGCAGAATTAGGAAGCGAAGACAAAACTTTCTCCATCTAGTGTCAAGTGGCAAACCCCCAGGCTTGTTTTCTGAGCCTTGAAGCTTTATCAGTAGCTTAAAACTACTGAAGTTCTTTCCTGCTCATCACCTCTGGCCACTCTTGATTTCTGTAAACCCCAGGTCTTCAATTTTAATCACGCTGTAGAGCAAGGTTTAAAATAAATCCCTAATGATGTGGGTAATCAGGGGAGGCAGATAAAGGGAAGTAGGTTTGGAAAGGACAAACCATCTAGGATTGGAAAAATTGACAAAGAGGATCCAATGACCACTCTATGAGGTGAGGGAGTAAGGCATTAAACCCTACTTATGAGCACTCAGAGTGTTTCCCCTTCTCAAAGCAGAAGTATTTGACTCATCCTTCTGGGCTGATGTAACAAAGTACCTTAGGCAGGGTGACTTCCAGGTCTAGAGGTTGACATCCACCATCAGGGTGTGTCCTAGTCAGCTTTAACTGTCAACTTGACACAGCTTAGAGACACCTGAGGAGGGAGTCTCAGTTGAGGGATTTTTCTGACCAGAGTGGCCCGTGGATGTATACACTTGATGGTTACTGGACATAAAAGGGCCCGGCCCACTACCCCTAGGTAGGCGAAAGCAAGCTAACCACGGGATGATGAATGACACAGCAAAGAATGGTCCTCCACGGTTTCTGTTTTACATGCCTACTTGGGTTCCCGCTCTGATTTTCCTCAATGAATGACTAGGATTTGAAGTGGAAGCCAGATAAATCCTTTGCTTATCTAAGTTGCTTTGTTCAGAATATTTTATCACAGCAACACAGAGGAAACTGGCATAGAGTGCCATCATGGGCAAGTTCTGATGAGAGTCTTTGGGGGGTTGCAGGCTACTGATTTACTGCTGTGTCCTTACGTGGTAGGAAGGGACACACTGGCCTCTGCTTGTAAGGGCAGCAATCTCTTTCAGGGCTCCATCCTTGCAGCTGATTTCTCTCCAAGGGCCTTCCTCTGAACAGCATCACATTAGGGCTTAGATTGAAATGAGCCACAGTTCACTACAATGATCCAGACATAAACTGCTCATGAAACGGCCAGCCCAAAAGCCCGAATGAGATTTGAGAAGACCAAAGTATCCAGTGACGAGTGTTTTCACAGAACCTCCATGAAACTCAGTGGAATGATCGCAGGGCGTAGAGATTTTTGCGTGAGCTGCTGACTGGCCTTGAACAAGTCCTTTCCTCCCCTGGGCTGGTAATCATAATTTTAAACATTACAATCTCATAAAAATCTCCCTGAACCCAGAGGCAGCTCCCCAGTGTGGGTTTCCGTCAGTACTTTACACTCTAATCAGATTAAATTCTCTCTGCCCTCTGTCCCCTCTGTTGAGAGCTCCTTTGGATCCTCTGAGCTTTACACAGTGCCTGACACAGAGGTGAAGAAAACAGGAATGGAGAGATAAGAAATGAAATTCATATCATGGTATCTGAATGCTATGATCAATCAGTATATCCCCAGGGTGTGTTTACATACTCATGTAGGTAAAGGCATTTATTTCTCTTCAATTATATGAAGGCTTACATCTAATTAGATTAACTCATTCATGGACCACTACCTAGTTTGCTTGCTCTACGGGAACAAAATGTATGGCTGAGAATATATGAGAATCAGACCTTATCCCTGCCCTTCAAAGACATGGGTCTGGCTAAGGAAAAATAAAATGTGTTCAATAACCAGGACAAGGGAATAAACTCTCATCAAAATGCTGACTTCACCAGTGTTCTGGAGAATCCAAGCAGCTGGGTAATCTTCGTGGTCACGAGCCTAAGCCACATTCTCTGAGAACACACTGCACACTGACCTGCCCACCCTGCAGACAGGCAGCCAGCCAGCCAGCCTGCATGAGACCAACGGAAACAACCCAAGCCCCTTTCCACACACAGTCAATGGCAGGAACTCCTTCCAGTTTGAAGTAGGGCTCATGGGATTATAGGCTTGTACCAGGGTTAGCAGGTAGGGTTACACAGTCCACATACATACACCACACATAAATGCCACACCATACACACATAAGTAACCAGAGGGTTCAATTCACAGAATACAAAAAAGGCCAAAGAATGCAGAAGGATTCTGTTGTAAAGACATCGCCACCCTCATAAACTGGTGAGCAAGAAGAGATGGTTAATTCAGAAAGAATCACCATGTATATGAAAATACCAGACCATGCTAATAATGAAAAACCAAAGACCAAGCTGGAAAAAAAATCACAAGCAGTAAGTTATTGTTGCTTGGAATAGAGAAAGACAAGCCTTCCTTTGGTACTTAGGAGCATAAGGAAGACAGAGGAAAAGCAGGAGTAAGAAAGAAAACAGAGGAAACAGCTTTTGTGAAACTAAAATGTATGGGCCTCACACGGGGTTCTATCTCGTGAGTGAGAGCGAGGGGGAGCGTGATGTTTTAAACAGAATGAACAAAGGGAAGCCTGGTCTGCTGTCAGCTGGGCGGCGAGACAAGGGCAGAGCTGCCAGCCGGGCACCGCATTGTTGGAGAAGGCTGGCAGGGATATTCATGCTAAATGTGTTATAATTGAGAATCGATACAGGCAGAGTCAGCTTTAAAGAAGCTCCAAGGGCTTACCCGAGCAGTGCTGTGAGTATCATGCTGCATTTTATACAATGGTGTTTAGGATAAAAAGCCCTACATTTGGGTGCTGGAAACATTTTAAAGGAATATTTCTACAATAGACACTTAGCTGCTGCCTTTGCCATGAAGCGAAGATTCTTGACTTGGGTCCACGAGGCAAATGGAAGCCGGGAGCCTCTGCCTTCATTGTGTGCCTGTCCTCTGGCTGAAGGCACTGTGAGAAATTCTTGTCCTTAACCTCTCTCCTCGAATCAACTTGGGTTCCCAAAAAAGCAACACCTTACAGGACAGACAACTCCCCCCACACAGATGAGAAAAATTATGCAGGAGGTCAAGGCTTCCTTCAGTCATTCACAGCTACCAAGTGAACAGCTTATCCCAACACCGTGCAGAGCAGACCTGAGCCGAGACCATGATGGGTCAATGACAGGCAGGACCACACCTTGACCAGAACTGCCCAAAGATACAAACCTCCTGCCCTCTGCTTACACCCCCAACCGTGGGCCCCTCTTCTAGAGATGGACTTGGAGGTCCCCATACATCTTTAGCTGCTGTTCCCTTTCCCAAAATGGCAACACTGAACTTTCTCTATTTTTCACCATTTCTTATCTCTTTAATTGGTATATTGGAGGCTGCTGGAACAAAGGCTTTTATCATAAAAACTCCAACGTTTTTGTTAATGACAGCTGTAACCCCAACATTTAGTCTTCATGATGACTCTCATTCTTATATGAAAGGAAATAAAAAGGCTGTAATTCAGAGGATGGGATGGGGAGCTCCAAGCCGGGTGTCTCAGTCTGAAATGGTTGAAGAAGCACCTGCACCCCAAATCCATGTCCCTTGGGACACTTAACCTCCTGGGAGCCTCATAAGCTTTGTGACAGGAGTGGATTAAAAAAATTCAGGAGCCTGGACACTCATTTTTATCCCTCAGAATCTCTTTGCCCCTGGAGAGAGCAGATGTCTTTATTGTCTGTACAGCATCTGCACCAAGGGCTGTGAATTAATTCCTGATTCTATGAGAACTCATAGAATTTTGTCTTTTTTTGTTAGAAAAATGGCATTTGCACACATTTGAATTACTTTACCTTTAGTTTATGCTGCAAGATTACTGAGTCTGTAAATCTTAAACAGATTTTAATCTTCTGGTAGCACGTAGTTACCTAAATACATCCCCCCCCAACACACGTCCTTCCCTTTAGAAGAAACATGAATACAAGTTCAAATTCATTGGAAGCAATCTTATATATTTCCCCCTTTACAGTATTTTAAATTCAGTAAATGGACAAAGACCTTCCCCTGAGTCAGAAGAGAAACTGGAGTCAAGGATGTATACCTGCTCTTTCACCTTGGCAGTCAGCAACTGGGTGAGAAAACTGACCCCAGCCACCCTTCAATGACTAATGTCATCCTTTCCCCAGCTGGCACTCAGAGAAGCCCCGCTGAATTCCTTTTCTTTGGAGCCTTTTTCAACAAAAGCTGCATCCCTTTAAGAACATACAGACTCTGTCCCATGATCTGGCTGCTTGTGGCAAAGTGATCACATCTTAAATGAATTCAATGGAGCGATGGGCAGTTTGTACTGCCCCAGACCGCTCCACTCACAGCTGTGTGGGTCCAAATGGAGCTGGGACCATCGCTGCCCGGACACAGAACCAGAAAGAAAGGCCGAGCCTTCTGCGACAGCGGAATCCATTCCCTCACAAAGCCACTCAATCAGTGGCGTAAAGGGGAGGAATATGCTCCAGGGTCAGGCCCTGGGACGTGAACAAAACACACTGTATAAGGAAATTAAGTCCGTGTCAGTTCAGACAGTCACGCCCCACATAACAACACTTGTAGGGATTTATTATTAGAGTGAAAAGCCAAGTTATTTTCGTTTATCAGAACTGGGATCTTATACGGCCAGCTGTTGAGCAACACTTGTCAAAGATGTCAAAACGTCTTTCAACATTTAGACAGCCACCTAACTATTATTCCCAGGGGACACGTGGTTAGCTGGAAGAGTGACATCGGACAGATGCAAAAAAAGAAAAAATTGGCATCTGTGTGGAAGCCATGACTCTCATTTCCTGGTCATCCACTCCAGCAACCCCATCACTCTGCACCGTGAGACACCAGGCTTCTCCATAAAGGAGTCTGGCCTCTTCACAATAGTTCCTGAGTGTGTGTGCTTTCTCTTTCTGGTTAATGTTCTGATCCTTTACTACATCTGTAACTCCAAATTCTGTTGACATTAATTCTAGCTAGGAGCGAAGAACTCAGGGTCTATACTCGGGAAGGGTCTCATAGTTATTCAGTCTACTGCACCACTACTGTCTGGGAAAACTGGGAGGCTGTCGTCTTTATGGAAGCCATCTATCCAGAGCCACAGCTGTTCAGAGAGAGCACCAGCACCCTAAAACTGCCAGGAAGGAGAGTTTTGACTAGTAGGGATGATAGTCCCTGCAGGACTATGAAAGAATTCCTATGCGACTATAATGTTCCTTTTTCACTTTGGGGGCTGGTCTATGCATCAGTCACCACTTCAACTAATAGGCACAAGAAAGGAAAGCACGAACAGAAGGACCCAAGAGAAGTGAAAATGCAAACGCTGAGCCAAGTTAATGACCAAGAAGCAGAACGTGAACCAACCAACTACAATCATTCCAGACACAGCCTCGAATTACAAGAGGCCAAGAATGTTCTTCCTGTTCCTCACAGGAGCCCTTACTGCATGAAGTCTGGCAAGGCCATACCCTCCTCTTCCTACCTTTGATCTACCTCTACTTCCCTTCCTACCTAAAAGGTACACATAAAGCTCATCTCTCCAGCAATGCATTTCTTAATAATAACCCTTTAAAAAGTTAGCTGGCTCAATGTCTTGATTAGGACAGTATGGGAAGTTAGTATCTGAAGATACTGAACATGTCACAGTGGATCAGAACAAGAGGCAACAATTCTATCAAAATGCTAATAGCACCCCTTCTCCCTTGAGAAAACTGGGTCTCCCCCAACATTCAGGGCAGACAGAAGAAAACAGAAGAAAAGTAGATATATAAAACCTCTATAGTTAATAAGAAGCTTCCCTATTATGACCAGAAATAAGGGGACATACCTCTGTTAACAATTATCTCTAACATTAAAAATCCCCTCTAAAGTGGTGAGAAAATAATATAAGAGGTAGAGGCTAGTGATAGAAAACTCTCAGAGAGAAACTAACCAGGCACCGAGCAGAGTGGTCCTAAGTCTGCCAGGCTACACTCAGGGTGGAAAGAGAATACAGCCTGGGGAGAGCTGCAACAGTGGGCTTTATAGGGGCAGGCTCGAGGTTAGCCTCTCAGGTGCTGACTGGCTGTGACAGAGCACTGCTAAACAGGAGTGTGCAAATGTGCTGTCTGATTTGGCCTGGAACAAAATTGGAAATGTGGAAGATGACCGGTTTCATCATCCTGGGACAGGTCTATCTGTAAGAGGAATCTCTACCGTATTGTAAGTGACTCACAGGTAAATGGACTGAGACAAAATGGCATTACCAACGGTAAGCCCTGTCACTCCTGCCTTTACGTCATAAGGAATGAGGTGAAGTGTTCTCTTCTCTGGCTACTTCCCGTGAATTCTGGATAGAGTATAGAGCAGGGAGGCTAAGGAACGGTGGGCTCCTGGGGTAGTGATTGGTACCCTCTGGTCATGAAGATCTCTGTCACCTCCTGGTTGATGGAGGCCTGCAGATGCTCCAGTAAAAGGAGAAAAAGAAGCATGGTCCAAAGAACAGGCCAAAATTATGATAGTGAGGGGGCTCCTAGGGTAGGCACCAGGGGAGAAATGAGCCAGGGAGTTCCAGGAAGACTGTTGGGCTTGTAGTTGCTCATCCAGTTTTCTTGATGCTTCATCCCGAACCAGGCCTGACTGGTGATGGTAGAAACAGTGTTTCTTCCCCCAGGGCTAAGTAGAGTCATCATTTTCTGTCACAATGAGACCCAGGCCTCTGCAATTTTGGAAGACCATTCCTACCAGGGAGTCCAGCTGTTACAGGCCTGGGTCCTGAAAGAAAAATGTCTAGAGTGACAAGAAGAGGGACGGGTTAATGGCCCGTTAGTCCTGCCCTCACTGCCTTTAGAGGTTTAGGGAATCAGATCTCTTTTAACTTCTTTGAGGAGACAAAAGGAATGATGTAGAAAGGACAGCAGTTAGTGTACCTCTGAGGAGGGCTCATCACAGGAAAATGTTACAGATGGCAAAGACCTAAAACATAATGCAGCCATGAAGTAACAGTGTGCACCCCTGGAGTGCGCAGCTGAAACATACATACAAATGTGAGACTATTAGGACTTGTGTAATTCCTGCTGCGACCATAGTTAAGGAAAGAGCTGGGGAAGCTTTGTCCTCACTGAAAGAAGAAAGTAAACAAGAAAATCATCTATAGAACCCCTGGTGGGCTCTGTCACAGATGTTAGGAAGACGGATGGCTTTTGCCGCTGTGGTCAATTGTAAGAGTAAGGCTATTGGTTTGGTAGACTTGAGACATTTTTCATTGGCCAGCATTAAGTTCAGAACTGACCATTGGGTGTCCTCTATAACAACCTTGGGGAACATTAAGAGATGAAGTTAATGAGGAAAACATTTTTGCATCACGATTAACTCAAGTTTTAAATAGTAAGGTGAAATGTAAGTACGACTGGCTGGACCATGCACCAGAACCCTGTACAAGGTTAAAGTAACTGTGTAATCAGCAGCTTGTGGGAGAAGTCAATGAAGTCAGCATCTTTTACAGGGTTGTCTAGTCACGCTCCAAGGGCAACACTTGGATATCGTGAATAACTTCCCAGACCTGTGAGTTTAGTAACAGAGTGTCTGGCATCCTCTTTCAGTCATGGAACACATATGGTTAGGGTACAGAGAGACACACCGGTGGCATCTGTGCTAAGTACTCTTCCAGAGAGAGCACTACAAATGGTAAGCATGGATTTTATATTTGGCTTCAGCGTTTAATAAAACAGGCCTGTATCTCAGCTGTGGACAGACACTGCAGTGCTAAAGTAAGCCAAGGAAGGTCTTGTCTTCTATCTGGGGTAACATATATAATCAGGAAGAGAATCATTACTGAGAAATGGTTGTTCAAATAGCATTTCATATAGCTAAGTATATATCCTAGGACCGCAGTCCCCTGAGTTGTTACAGAAACAAACTGACCATTTTAATCTCGATTATACTTTCCTGCTGGGTGTTTAAGATCATGTAGGTGGCCACAGTTAATTTTTCCTTTGGTGCTGTCAAGGCCAAATGAGGGTCCAGCCCTCAGGATTCACTTGGGCTTGTGAAGCATCTGCAACTCCTCAACTCTGTCTTTTTACTGTTGTCCATCTATGTGATGATAAGTCAAAGGCCATACCTCCTTGTTTCTGATGTAACCAAGCTGGCCATTGGGCTAAGGAATGCTCTAACCCACAGCTGCCCACAAAGAATGCTTGAACAAGCTGCAGACAATAAGAACATTAGCAGATGGACTGTCTTCTCTGGCCCCTGCTGACCTCTGTCGACAACCCTCATCCCCCACCTTGGTCCTGTGAAGGGACCCAAACTTCTTGACCCCCTAACCAGTGCCACCCTAGTTCATCAGAACTCAGGGTGAACGGCACAGTGGCTGGGAGGAAAAACCTCTTTCACACTAGACCAGGGGCTTCTTTCTCCCTGTGTACTGAATGGCATGGGGCAACCTAACCTCCTAACTTAACAACAATAGGAGTCTCAGGAATTCCCATAATCATTCCCATAATCCACTTCGTACACCTAACATGGTCTACCAGCTTGGCAACGCAACCTCCACCCACTCTTCTATATGAATGCCAATGCCCACTCTCACTGTTAGACTGATGTCTCCCCTAAAGATATCCACCATATTCTTCCTTGGCCCAGACGTGGGTGGTACTCCTGTCCACACCCAAACTTCTATCCACAGCCTCTTGTCCTTAGTCAATCCTGTCATCTATGGCACCTCAAACCCTTCAATAGCTGCCTATCACAATCTTATCCTCATGACCTGGAGAAACTCTTCTACCTTCATCACCCAGGACCAGGATCCTCCCACTACCACCACACGCCTCAGCCACAAGCCCATCATTGAGTAGCTATTGCAAGCAACCTTTTAAAATCCCATCAATTCCCTTCACAATACTCCTATTGGTGGTGTCAAAAAGCCCAATGGTACTTATTGACTAGTACAGGACCTCGACAAAATCAGCTAAGCCGTTGTTCCCTCCTCCCTGTGGTCACTACCCCATTACATTCCTCCTCTCCATCCTCTCTTCTGCTGCCTTCCTTTCTGTGTTCGATACTAATGATGCCTTCTTTGCCATCCTCTCGAACCAGTCCTCACAAGCCTTTTTTGTCTTTCCCTGGAAAGATCCAGACACTTACACATGCCCAGAGATTCTGAGATAGCTTTAATTACTTTAAACATGTCCTAAAGAAGGACCTCACCAAACTATATTTATCCTCTAGTTTACTTCTCTAATAAGATTTCTTCTTAGGCAGGCTATCCCCACAGACCAATCTCCAACACTCCCCAATCCTTCTCAACTCTCGGGGCTGTTGGGGCTAGAGAGTCTCCCAAGATAAGGCCCAGATCTGCCAATCCTTGGTCACCTATCTGGGCCTCTCAATCTCATGAAAAGGGTGGACTATACCCAAAGCCAGGGTGGAGGAAGGCTTTGCCCATCTTCCCGAAACCAAATGCAAACAGCTTGCAGTAGGGCCTTTATAACTTCTTCTACATCTGGAGTCCCAATTTCTCCCTCATTATGCAGCATACAACAAATGGGTAAAGGCAGGCAATGCAATGGGGCAACAAGGGTATTTCCACGAATGGTACCAGAACAACCAGAAACTGGTACCCAAGAAAACAAATGGATGCAGATAAACATCTTACATTCATCATAGTCACTATCTCAACATGAATCACCAACATTAATGTAAAACACAAAACACTATGAGAGACACAGGGGGTAAGAAAAAAATGTACAGTGACCTTAGGTAAGTAGCACTTTGGCTTTTAAAAGATAATACCAAACGCAAAATTTATAAAATAATTGGTAAGTGGACCTTCATTAAAATTAAAAAATGTCTGCTGTTTGAAAGTTAACACCAAGAGGATGAGAAGGCAATGGGTGTTAAGAAAATATTCGCAAAGGATATTTATGAATAAAAGATTCAAAGTATAAAATGTCCTCAAGGGTCAGTAAGAAAATATAAAACCTAATTATAAAAAATGGCCAAAAATTGTAATATATATTTTGCCAAAAAGATGCATACATGGCAAATATAGATAAAAAATGATGTTACATACATATCAAGGAAATGCATATTAGAACCACAATGAGACATCACCAGGCCTGTTTTAGAATGGCTCAAATCCAGAACCCTGACATGTAGTGATATTTCATTTGTACTTTAATAAGTAATGCTTGCCTGAAATTCAAAGAGTAAAACAGCCTCACTGGTCAGCCTTACAGACCAGGCAGTGGTAACACACACCTTTAATCCCAGTA
>LOEQ01000784.1:88729-99578 GCA_001685075.1 Bramus lutescens | reverse complement strand
CCTTTAATCCCAGTAGCCACACTAGTTTGCCACAGAAACCGGGCAGTAGTGGTGAACACCCTTAATCCCAGAGAAGAATATAAGACGGGAGGAGACAGCTCTCAGACAGTCTCATTCTGAGATTCCTGGAGGCAGGATCGCCATTTCAAACTGAGGTAGAGGTAAGGGCCAGTGGCTGGCTGTTTTGCTTTTCTGACCTTCAGGTTGAACCCCAGTTTCTCTCTAGGTTTTTATTCATCGTGCTACATTGACAACAACCAGGGCTGGTGGAGAGGTACACAAAGAAACCCTCATACTTGCTCGTGGGAATGTAAAATGGTTACAGCCATCTTAGAAGGTAGTTTTCCAGTTTCTTACAAAACAAAACATTCTTACAAAAAAATATCCAGCAGTGATGTCCCTTGATATTTACCCAAAAGAGATGAAATTGTGTCCATCCCAAAGCCTGCTCATAGAAGTTTAGGGCATCTTTATTTAAAATGGCCTAGCCTTGAGAGCAACCAAGATATCAAGAAAGTTCTGGAATATTATTCAGTACACAAAAATCACAAAAAGATGGGAAGAAACTCGTGTGTACCGATCAGGCAGAAGAAGTGATCTCTAAAGGATTTCCCGTTGTGTGACTCCAAATACAGGAAAAACAAAATTGTGGCCATAAGAAAAGTCATGGCTTCTAGTAGTTTAGGGGTGGAGGAGGGGAAGGAGATATGACCAAACAGGACACAGAGGGGTTTCAGACAAACGAAAAGAAATGCCCATGATTATCATGGTGAACAGGTGTCATCATGCATTAGTCCAAATCCAAGGGATGTACGGCTCCCAGGTTGCAGGCTAACGTAAGCCACTGTCTTGGGGTGATTATGACCACAACAGAAATGCCAGTCTGGAGGGGAACAGACAAGCATAGCGTACGTACATGTGGGAGGGACACAGAAGATCTCTGCGCTTTCTGCATTTTGCTTCTAGCTAAAGCCACTCAAAAAAGTCTTTTTAAAACAACAAAAACCTCACAAATCTCTGTGAGTTTGATTGAGTCTAGCCTGGTCTATAGAGAGAGTTCCAGGATAGCCAGAGCTACACAGAGAAACCCTGCCTCGAAAAAGCAAGAACAAAACAAAACCACAAAGAAGGAAAAAAAAACAGCACTGTGTCATCGTCCCAACTGCCCCCTCCCATTACCAAGTGAATCATCTAGAAGATCAATTTCACCCCAGCCTCCAAAACTTCTCACTTGAATTCCCTATATCATGCAGAACAACCTTGGGCTCAGTAGGCTTTAAATTACATCTCTTAAAAAATGTGTCTTTATTTCCCTCTCTTTTCATCTGCTCAAATGAAAATTTCTGAGCAACTAATATTGGTAATATTAATAGATAACATCAACAGAAAAGCTTTCTGTGTTACTAAAGGGCTTATGGAGTAAACTAGATTAGTGGAAAATTAGAGATTCATTCTGCAAGGGGTAACTCCCCTGAGGGTAGGCTTGTGAATTAAGATCCTCTTAGGGAACACTTTTCTGGGCCAAGGTGGGACTTGGAAGAAGGAGAGGTGAAAATTCTCTTCTCATTTCTTCTAGACTCTTTGTGGAGCTCTAGGCGATCTCATAAAAGGCTTGCTGTACAAACATGCCTCACTGCTGAGGGCCAGGCCAAGAAGAAAAGTAGACAGAGACGGCTCCGCGAGATGGGGCATTCTATCATGTCAGAGGGATAGATCCAGAACATTGCCAGTAGCAGACAAATGTAACATTGATAAAAAAAAAAATTCAGCAAGACATACGTGTCTAACCAGGATAGAGCCACCATTCTAAAAGAGTTCTGTTCTGCATGAATTGATATCTTTTTATAACAAGAGTACATGGTCACTACAAATGTGACTTGCTAATACACTGGGAGCCTTAGAATCTCAAGCAGTCATGGCCAGTAGAATGTTCTCCAGTGGTGGGCATGTTCTATATCTGTACTATCTATGACAGCAGCTAGAAACTGTGTGTGACTATAGGGCACTTGAAATGTGATAAGATCAAACGAAGACCTGAGATATAATCTAAGCAATTTACATAGTGACACATGGCTAGTGACTGCTACTGGTGCAAAGTTTAGACCACTTAGGGAAGATGACATAAATCTTCTCTGTTATCATGAGAAAATCCTATGTCTATTATGAGAGCTTAGACAAATACTTTCTCTATGCCTTCCCCACCACAGACATGAAGATGCCATGTAAGACCCACAACACATGACAAGCCATGCAAAAGAACAAGGATTCTCCAGGTGCCACCTTGGGGCCTTGTTAAACTAGATCAAGAGGTCCACTCTGAGAGATCTGGAGCAGAAAACAACAGGAAACCAGGCAGTCCTGATGACTGGCCTGGAGACAGAATTCTAGCAGGAGTGCTAGAAAAATATCAGCCTCAAACACCTGCCTACTGCTACCAAGAGAAGCATTGCCCCGTCACCTCTTTTCATGCAAGAGCCTCATTCTTCAAGGTACTCCTACTCTCTTCCAGGCATTCTTACACACATGCACACACACACACACACACGCACACACACACCAGAAGCCAAAGACACTGTCTACAGTGGCCTCCCACACATTAGATCCAAGGTAAAGAGCAGGGGCAAATCTTTCACGAACCAGAAACACAGTGCAGAGAACTCAAAAGAAGCCTCACAGCTTCTTCTATCCATCTAATCCCTGCAGTGGCCATGTCCTCTAACAGGACTGAGGCTCTTTGCTAAAATAGTGCAGTTTATTTCAGATTAGTTCAGAAATCTGGCCTCCTTTTACTGTTCCAAGACGCAACACTGGAAAATGTCAAAGAACATGTATCATGAAATCATGTTATTTATCACCCTGAGGATGTACACTGAAGCCTGTTTTCAATATCCCATACTCTCTCTCAGTCTCTCTCTGTCTCTCTCTCTCTTTTATTTTCAAGGCAGAGTTTCTCTGCATACTCTCAAAGGGAAAAAAGGGAAAGAAATACAAAAGTTCTATAATAATCATGAGTTTCTCTAAGCAGTCTATCTTTATATCTCTTGCAAAAATTGGTCTGGATTGTCAGTCATGAGGCAGAAAATTTTTATTTTGGTAGTTACTTCTCTATGTCCTTTGGTCTAATTATATTTGAGTCATTTTAACATTAAGAAATCACCCTGTCAGATGCAATTTCCATGACTACTCTGGAATGGCCATCTTTTTGCCTCGTGCCCTCTGCTGGTCCTTAACTTTGCCAAGGAAAAGCTTTCATGCAGAATATATTGCTGCAGTGAGCAAGAGCACATCTTCCAATGAACTCAGAGTCTAGGACTGCACATTGCTGTGCATGCTGCTAATTTCGCCATTCTTTAACTCCCATTGTTCCCCCTCTTATTTACATCATGAGGATCAGGAGGGATTCTTGGGCACTAAGCATCTGTGGGAGACAGTTATCATTTGATATTTACAGAAACCCTCAACAACCACACAGTACTAGGTACCTTGCTTCCTCAGGCTGAGTGGCTATGGTATACCTATTTTATAGGGAGGGAAACTGGGATTAAAAAAAAGGAATTAGGTAAATTAAAACACAGCCCTAGAGAAATTCAGAACAAGATTAAATCACTTCAGCTGTGGCAAACAGTTAACAATAGCCATAGACCTTTTTGATGGTCATGGTTGCTTGGGGAGCTACTGGCATTTAGTGGGCAGAGGCTAAGGGCAAGGGCACACTATCCATCCTACACTGCACAGCAACAGCCCACACAAGACCTCTCTCATTGAAACCAGTGCTACCTAGTGCACTGGTAACTCACACCACTTTCTTTGGCCCCTTATCAATGATTAAAGAATGACTACCTCCACAATTTGACCCTTCTACAACATTTACACAGGAACATGCTGGTCAATTGCTATTTTTTTTGACGTAAAATATTTCTTAGATACATTTAAAACAGAGGCTACGTGGAAGCCACAGATAAAAAGGAGACTAGCCCCATGCTAAGCAGAATTCTTTTAGGGACAAAATTTAACAAGGAACGCTCTTCTCATAAGCAACCTCCAGGCCCTGGGCTGAGGTCTGTGCCAGCTGGTCACCTGGACTCTTCTATAGATGGCCTGCCTCCCAGCTGCATCTCCCTGCTTTGTCCCTAAGCATGCGCATCACTTGAGAGCAGCAATGAGGCACACTGACGGGAATCTCCAGGGATCTGCAGCCCTTAATCATCTATATTGTTCAGTAAATTGTACTCATTAATGAGCCCCGTGAGGCACGGATGTACAGGCAGCGTCTCTGGGTGCCCTCCGTCTAGGAAGGCCTCGTGACATTGAACCCACTGGCTAAAAACAGTCCTCCTTCCAGGTTAAAGCTGGGAAAAAAAAAATCTCGCCACCGCTCCTGTTCCTCTCTAACCATTCTTAGCTCTGCTTGGAATAGTATTAGTCATGCATTCTTCTTCAAGGCGTCTGGTTTTTATTCAAGTGCAGAAGTTGGAAAGCATAGAAAAGAAGGAGCATTCCTCCCTGGACCCCCACCTAGATCCAGAAGGGCTCACCAAATACCATGTACTACTAGTCTTGATATTTTTGTTACACACAAAAAAAAACCCTCAAACCAGGTTTGGTTACCAAGTCCCCAGTAGTCACATGCAATGTACCAGCAACCACAGACAGCTGCATGGCTGTGTATGCAGCCTTCAGAGATACCAGCTGGAAAACTAGGGCATGGGCAGAATGCTGTGCTTTAAGCTGCTATGGGCCACCACACCAGGGACTTCACTGCTGACCAGCTATTTCCTTCAGGACAGAGAGATCATGAAGGAGAAGTTCAGTGAACGATTCATGTAGGAGGAGTGTGGTGGGCAGGAACATCTGGCCAGACTATTAGCAATATGATATGGCTTTAGGAAAAAGAGCAGTCTCAATTCCTCCCTCTGCCCTGCTCTTCGGGAAGCCTCAACAAGCCTGCTTGTACAAATCACACCCCACAAAAACTCACTCAACAACCCTATGTAGAGATATCTCCATGCACAGAACTCAGCCCACCCCTTGGTCATCATTTTTCCTATTTGTTGGTTTGAGCTCATGATTTGAATAAGGAAAGCTTTAGAAGCCTTTCAGAGACAGAGCATCCCATTGCACTAACTCCAAGAGGCTGGCGAGATAAGAGCATCTGTGATTCAGCAAAGCCAGCAAAACAGGGAATGCATTTGCCTTACCCTGGAGGAGAGGGTGTGGAAGCCTTCAAATGCTCTTACATCCTCGCAACCCATCAGATCTGCTGCTTTTCACCCCACACTCACTTCTGCATGCTGGACCACAGCCAAGCAATCTGCCAAAGACAAAAATGAATGAACACAAAGGGCCAATTTATCTACAACTTCATCTCCAAAGCCATTGTTCAAATGAATTTGTTTAAAAATGAACTTCATTCTTAACACACAGACCCCGACCTCTGGAACAGTTCATGGTCAACCCAAGAAGTTCCCTTATACATCCTAGACAGGTGGAAACTCAAGAGGGATGGGATTGATGCAGAAACCGAAATACTCAGGCTACGGCGAGCCCCACATCTTTACAGTATAATCTCCAGGGTTCCTCTAAGGGGTTCTCTCCATTCCAGTGAGCAATGGATGGAAAATAGCATGAAGGATTTGCAAAGATGTTTGCACGTGCAGGTACAAATACACATCCTAACACTGTCCCCGACGCTGCAAAAAATGGTATGCATGTTTTCGCTTTTGCTCAATTTCTGTTGGCTGCTCCAAGTCATACAGTCAAACCCTATGGGCTGGGCAGTGAGGTCTCTTTGGTAAGGTTCACTCCAGTCTAATTAAGGCAGCTTTAGGCTTAGAATAGGACACTCTCGGTTGATGCTATCACAGTGACCTTGACCTACTTACAACTCTGGTTCTCAGTTTCCTCTTCTGGAAAACTTCACGCCTCCCTTCCAGGGCCTATACCAGACGCCACATTAGAGGAAGCATCACTTCGCAGACTGCCCTGGTGCAGTCATGTCATTGGGGTGTCTTGATAAGATGTAGGTTCTGAGTTGAAAGGTCATAGGTAAGGCCTGACATTCTCCAGCTCTAGCATGCCTGAGTGGTGGTTCTCAGCCCTTCCTCATGCTGCTTCATAGCTGCAACTTTGCTACTGCTATGAACCATTACGTAAATCACTGATATGCAGGATATCTGCTATGTGACCCTGTGCAAGGGTCAGTCCATCCTCTAAAGGGTTTGTGACCCACAGTTTGAGGACTACTGCCCTAGGGAGTCCCGACGGTGCTGTTCAGTGGCCACTCTGTGATTAAAAAAGAGATAAAATAGAAAATATCTGGCAAGCTTTGTAAACGAAGTGGTTTTCACACATAAGGAAATTGTATGTCAGCATCGTTTCTGATTCGAAATGAATTTTCAACTAGCAGCATTATAAAGAGCTACTTAGTCTGGATCTTGGGTACAGTTCTACAGAGTCACACTCTTATAAGAAGACTAAAACTTAAGGGGTTACTGCTCCTTTTCCTTTCCTGAAACAAATGTAGGGAGGTGATGGGTGCCTCCTTTCCCCACCAAATTTCATAACTTAGTAGCAAGAATTTGACCTTGGAAGCAACAATTTGACTTTGTTCTCTAGTATATGAATTTGCTCCATAAACCAAGAAGGAAAAATATTTACTCTTCTACTAAAGCAAAAACAAAAATCATGCTACCTCATGGCCAAAAAGGTAGCAGAAGGTGGCATCTACCAATACAGGCCATTGCAGAATAAAGGGCGAGCAAGATGTCATAGGACACAGAACCCGAGGTTTTGCGAAGCAATATTCTCCACAACAAAGTTACTTTTCATGTGTCCAAAGCGGGAATGGAGCACAAAGTCACGTCTACACAGCTTCTAGTAACAATGAGTTTTATTTCTAATCCATAAAAATTCTGAGTAACTCCTATTTAAGCAAGTATTTGGGATTGTAAATAGTTAGGGGAGATACAATAATTAGCCACAGTGAATCTTGGGTACCAATAAAGGGGTAACTAGTGATGTCTTAGACGTTCTACCATCTAAGCTGTTTTACATCTCGAGGACCCTGGTGAACCTAGGAGCTGGGAGTATAATTCAGAGTAGACACATACAGCCAGGTGTAGCCGCTCACAAATGAAAGGCGTGGGAGGCTAACCCTCTCGTCACTCTCTCATGGATTGGGAGGGGGCCCACGAGGCCCCGCCCCCCATAAGGATTTATAGGCAGTTGAGGATGGCTAGAGGTGAGGGACTCACGAGGTCCCATCCCTCCCTGAGGATCTCCAGGCAGTTGCTGGAAAGGGAGAGACTTCTTTCCAGTAGTGTAGCCATGGGTAATTTCTTGTGCTCCTGAGATTATACTCTCATTGATGCTCCTTTAAATAACCCCAATTAAACATGTGCACACCCCCACCCTCCACAGCCATCACACACAAAACATGATAAGCACATGCACACACACCCTCACCCTCTACCCATCACACAGAAAACATGATACTAGAAGCTAAGGATGAGCTTGGAAGAGGAGAGGGGTGAGATCATCAGGAGCATAAGAGAAACAAGAGACGGTAATAGTGGGGGCAAATATGATCAAAATACATATACATATGAGAATGTTGTAATAAAATCCATTACGTACACTTAATATATGCTAAAAAGGACTTAAAAATTATTCATGTCATAAATCAGGAAGGCAATGAATATGTGGACTTCAAATTGGATAATGAGAGTTGGGTGTCCCTTGTTATGCATGTCACTGCCAATAAAGCAGAATGAACTTGAAAGCATTCTGGTGAAATTAGGAGGGTACAGAGAAAGAAATGATAAATGGACACCAATACTTGTACATCCATTATCAAGGTGGGTAAAATGCTTTTCGTAGCCTCTTCACTTGGGGCAGAATGTTAATAAAGGTACGCTATCCCTAAGATTCACAGCTTAATGTCTGTATTCCATGCCCAGCTTTCGCCTACCACTACGTTAGCTTATCAATTAGAATTCTACCTTTGGGGCTGGGGAAACGGCTTAGACGATGAAGTGAGTTCAATCCTCAGAAACCAAGCTGAGTATGGTGGTGTACATGCACAATAGCACAGTGAAGCAGGTGGGGGTGGCACAGAGACAGTCAGATCTCTAGGGCTCACTTTCCAGCTAGCCTAGCAGATAGCAAAATCTTGGAACTCCAGGCCAATGAGAGATTCTGTCTCAGAAAAACTTTCTTTCTTTCTTTCTTTCTTTCTTTCTTTCTTTCTTTGAGAAAAAATAAAAAGGTAGCTCCTAAGAAATGATACCCCAACCCCCAAACTGCCCCCTGGCCTTTGTGCACTCAGTGTGTGTGGTATGTGGGGGGGGGAGGTGTGGGTGCATATACAGAAATTCTCCCATTTAAATCCTGGCATAGTAATACACATAAAACACACACATATGATATCAGCATTTGGGGGGCAAAGGCAGAAGAATCATAACTTCAAGGACACACTGGCTATGAGGGAAGTTCAAGAATGGCCCGGGCTACATGAGACCCTGCCCCAGTAGAGCAAGATGAAAATTCCCCAGCCCAGCGGTGGTGGCTCACACCTTTAATCCAGCACTAAGAAGGTGGGGACTGGAAGTGATATGGCTGGGCGGGGACAGGAGCGCAGGACTCAGTCTGATGTTTCGTGGAGCGGCATTCAGTCTAGGATTCAGGTGGACAGGATACCTGTTCAGTCTGAGGAAATCGCAGAGGTAAGAACTAGTGGCTGCTCTGCTTCTCTGATCTTTCAGCGTTTACCCCAATATCTGACTCTGGGTTTTTTATTATTAAGACCAATTAGGATTCGTGAAATGTTTCCTTTTTGTCAGTTTTCCAGAAACTACTCTAGACAGTCAAATTCTTATGATACCTTTGTGCCATGGATCTGTTTGGTTTTGTTGAAGCCTAACACCCTCTTCTCAGAATATGCTAAAAGGAGCTAGAGAAATGACTGGTGAGGACTTGAGTTCAAGTCCCTAGCATGAACACTAAAAATTATACACAGGTGTGCTGGCACATGCCTCTAGTCCTGCCACTGGGGTGGCAGAGTCAGAGAGATCTCTAGGCCTCGTTGCCCAAGACACCCAAATCAGTTATCTCCAGGATCAGTGAATGACTATCTCGAAAACTAAGGTGGAATTCAGTTGAGTGTCCACTCCTGGCCTCCTTACTCACCTACATACTACCCTGGCCCAGCTCTAAAGACACACACACACACACACACACACCACTCACCTATATACCCTGGCCCAGCTCTGTAGACACATACACAGACACACACACACACCACTCACCTATATACCCTGGCCCAGCTCTGTAGACACACACACACACACACACACACACACACCACTCACCTATATACCCTGGCCCAGCTCTGNAAAAAAAAAAACAAAGACATAAAATTACAGAGGCAAATTATACTCTCTTATCCACAAAGACTTAGGGAGACCATGGACTCAATTTAAGGACCTCATACTGTACAAAGACTATTCTAGAATGACAAAAGTTTTTCTTACAGAAAACAGTATTGCAAAAAAGTTAAGATAAAGCACCAAAGACGTACAAGAAAAAGTTCAGCTCAGGGTCTGTCAGAGAAAAAAGAAAACGCTAAAAACAAAAGCCCATGGCAAAGCTACTTATGCTGTGACTTTAATCCCACATCAAGGAATTCCTCAGATAACTTCCCTGGCCAGGCCCTGTAGGCACAGCACTTTCTGTGTTCTAAGCATGGGTTCTTCCACCTCTGAACCTTAGGACCTGATGGAAGCACCTCAACGTCTACAGGAGAGGAAGAGCTCTAGCAAGGTGCCCTCTTAAAATCAGAACACAAACACACCAGCATTGTCATGAACATTGTCTGGAGGCTTCAGAGAGACCTCATGGGAACCACCTAGGCAAAGAACTTCATACTTGGAAAGATATTTAAGTTGCATTCACTTGACAAACCCAGTAAACACAAGAAAAATAACAGCCAGAAAGACAGATTGATTTATTGCCACAAAATGAGGCAGTGTCAATGATTTGTGACTATTGCTATCTCCTGCCAATGGGATTTTAGGGTTTGCCACTGATGGGGGGGGCCCAATAAAATACCTTATCAGTTCACTCTAAGAGACAGGAACAAACCCAAAACAAGCTGAGCTAAAGGGTGTCAGCAGCAGAGAGAGAGGTGACTGGGGTGATAGCCCCCAGAGGCAATGTCCTACAGCTTGGGCAGGATCAGAGCTAAAACCTTCCCCTAGGCTGTGACTTCTCCATTGCTGGCTAAAGCACCAACTTCCCTTGCATTTAGCCTACACAAAACCCACCTCAGAAAGTAGTCTGCAACAAAGAAAAAAGTAATTAGTTATTTCAAAGCTGGAGGATAGATGAATGAACTCCAGTTAAAAGTATTGTTTTTTTGTAATGTTCAAGTCTGAACAGACTTGAAGGCCAAATGTAGCTAAGACAAACTCCAAACACCTGTCAGAAAATTTTCAAGTCTTAAACGGATTTAAATCATTTGACCTACCTTTTGTGGGCAGTCTTGGGGTAGTGAGTTAACATTATTTTCACGAACACTCTCCCTGCTACCTCAGGACATGTATTACTGACTACAGACTGGGTTTTAAATCACATGTACACTTCATAGAGTCATCCTTGTGTGGAAACTAGCTCTGCATGCAAATAATGAGAAATGAAGTCTTGGAACGAACACCAACTCATAACCTCAACGTCATGTCTGTTTAACCAGCAGTGTGTATACCAAGTGCTCTTAAACTTATACTGCCCTGCTTGTCCATTTCTGGCTCCAGAATCAGTGCGTGCACACACACACACACACGCACGCACGCAC
>LOEQ01000784.1:46325-64662 GCA_001685075.1 Bramus lutescens | reverse complement strand
TGGGAAGTAGAAAAAGACAAGATCTCCTGAGTAAATTGGGAGCATGCGGACCTTAGGGGAGGGTTGAAGGGCGGAGGGGAGAGGCAGGGAGCGGAGCAGAAAAATGTAGAGCTCAATAAAAATCAATAAAAAATATTATAATAAAAATAGTTAAAACCAATCTATGTTGAAAGCAATAGGAACAATGTTTCCCCAGGTGCATCAATGTATAACCAATAAAGACTGGCTGTGAAAATGGTGAGACATCCACGGGAGGATAAATATAGTCTATACATTGCAGAGCACATGGATTTCTTGGGCATATAGTGGATAACTGAATGAAAAATTAAACATTATTTATTTAAAAAAAAAGAAGTTGAGCTTTCTGCCATGGGCAAGTTCCTATCTCCCATTCCCATGCTGGGTCTGGGTACATGCCTCAGTAGTCCGAGCTTTGCACATGTATAAATGGGTTCAGTGGTTGTTCCTGACATCACGATAGTGGGGATATTATTATTTCTCCTAATAGGAGTCTCAGGGAACCCAGAGCTTTCTGCTGGGACATGCAGAGTACGGAGGTCTCGGCAAACTTCCTGGGCAACAGAGAGACTAGCCGCCAGAGGAAAGAAGGTAGTTAGGCACAACAGGGCTCAGGAGCCAGTGCTGGTTCAAACTTCAGGAGTCTCACCCTGACTGGTTCATTTTAGACTTAAACAGAGCACAGTCTGGGGAAGACTCTTCTTACGATGATCCACCCATTCCCACAAGCACAACAACGCATCCCTAAATCTCTTTGAGGAACAAAGTAAGCTAACTACAGATCCCTACGTGACCACATCAAAATTCTTCAACAAGTACACGTACATCTTCAGTAATAGGTTCTATTGATTGACTGAGATAAACGAGTTTCTGAGAACGTATGTGGAGGGCAAAATGGCGCTAGAAAGTTACACTGGTCCAATAAAGGTTGCAAGGCTTGAAAATATGGCTGCCTCAGCCTTTTGGGCAGAAAACAGGTTTTTCATTCCTTCTCTTGAAGGAAGATCCCTGTGTGTTTAAAACCGCAGGTTCCCCTAGTGTGGGCACAAAGACCTCTATGCCCCCTAGAACAGAGTTTTCTGTTTCATGGAGGGGTGAGGCATGATTCAGGGAACAACAGGAATGAGATCATGGGAGCTTCAGAAATCAAACTATAGGGCAGTTTGGGGGCAGGACCCAGACCCTGGTCCCATAATGCTAGGTCCCAATAGTCTAGGAACCCTATTGTCCCTGTAGGCAAGCACAGCATTTCTTGTGTGGAATCTCATGAGGCTGCCTGATGGGAATGGTCCTGATGGGTCCACCTTGAATGACTCAAACTGTTAGTGTATGGACAGAAGTCACACAAGATCTGTTTGCCCAGGGTCTGCAAACCTATAGGTGGCTTTGCTGTGGAATCTGCACTTTCCCCTAAGAGCAAGAGAAAAAGTAGAATCACATGATCCAAAGACCATTTTGTCAAACCATTTTTCTCAATCAAAAAATTATCATCCAATCAATAAAATGTAAATAACAAAAAATCACATTTTAACCACTTTTAAGAATGCAGTTCTATGACATCAACATTGTTAAGAAATCATGAAATCTCTCTATTTTGGTAGAATTTGCTTCATTTTTATTTTAAAGTTTTTAAAACTTTATTTAAAATGCAATATATTTTGTTCATGTTTCCCACCCCCTCAATTCCTCCCGGATCCTCCTTACCTCCCTACCATAAGATTTCTCTCTCTGATAGAATAAGAAACAAAGCTGGGCATTGGTGGCACACGCCATTAATCCCAGCACTTAGGAGGCAGGGGCAGGCAGATCTCTGTGAGTTCCAGGCCAACCTGGTCTACAAGAGCTAGTTCCGGGACAGGCTCCAAAGCTACAAAGAGAAGGCATGTCACAAAAATCAAAACCAAACAAAAACCAAACAAAAGAATAAAACACAAAAGTTCAAAGAGGCCAACTGACTTGTCAAGGTCCCACAAGTGGACAGTGGAGGAGCTTTGCCCTGTGTCCTCAGTGCTTGCCCACATGCCCAATTCATTCACTCAACAGCCAGGAATCTGAGTCCTCAAATATAAAGTGACCCTATCCAAGTCAGGAGCACGGCTACTGTGCCCTTCTGACCTCTAGCCAGTGTTCGGCCCCCTCCATCTCAGGAAGTCTGCCCTCACTATCTCCCGTCTCTCCAGCTCCTTCCACCAAAAATACGAGGCTTTCTTGCACGGAAATGTGAGTTTCACACAGCCAATTATCACCTAAAAATGCTTTTCTAAATTGGTGCTTGGGGGAGTGTCGCATCCATTGGCTGCAATTTGTCTTCACACCAGACTTCAAGAGTTTCAGTTGAGAAACGAAGAAGCTACTTGGCCACTAGTTCCCATTCCCGCTACTGCTCTTGACGCACTGTTTTTGGTTGTAAGTCAATTTTAAGGACTCCATTGATCGCTGCAGATTATCGCCCATGCTTTAGGCACGTGAGGACTGTGTGACCATGCGAGAGTATCTAGGACGTAGTAGGTGATACAGAATACTCACTGAAGGAACGGCTGCAGTGATTGTGTTTATTGGTTTCCATTAGGAAGTTGAGGAATAGTTTGAATACAGTAAAGGTCACCTTCGAGGTGCATAGTTCTCAGAGTTTTAAGACCCTACTTCAAAAACTTGGTAAGAGTAATTGAAGAGGACTCCCGGGGTCTCCCTCTCTGCTCCACATGTGTGAAACACTGCATGCACACCAGCACACACAAAACCCTCTATTTAAATACACACAGAGGTGACAATAATCTACAAAACATTTTCACTTTCTCCCACCTAGTAATAACTCAGAAATTTCTATCAGCATGCGTAAAAGGATACTTTTTAAAACTACGTTTTTTATTTACTTGTCACCACCCCCCTCCGTGTGTGTGAGTTCATGCCAAGGCACATGTGTGGTAGTCAGAGGTCAGCTTGCAGGGGTTGGTTCTCTCCTCAACCACCTGGATGCCAGAGGTTGAACTCAGGTCATTAGACTTGACAGCAAGCACTTTTACCTGCTGAGCCATCTTGCTGACCCTTGGCTAGTTTTGCACATATCTTGTTTGGTCAGATACTGGAATCGTGACACTGGCTTTTTCCAGATCCCATCTACTTGGAATACTTTCCCCTACATGTTCACTGTAAGGTAATGAAGGAGACGCAGTGTCCACCAGCCTTCCATCCGTATGAATATATCTAAAGTTTCCCCCCCCCACTGGTCCCCCAAGGTGGAGACCCCTTTGATTTCCCCCACCTTTTCATCATTGCAAACATCTTATGATGTCTATTCCTAAGCCTAGATCTTGGTGAAATTGTACAAACTCGCACCAGTGTAAATGCTAGACACATTGTAACAAAGGTGCATGAATTGCTACACTGCCCTCCCAGAAGCTGGCTGGGTTTTCACAGCCACGTGGCGTGTGTCCTTCCAGGCCTGCCTTACCCGCCCACTCTCCCCCCTGCTAGGTAGCATCAATCTTTTCAACTTTTTGCCACTGGGTAAGAGTGTTATCTTGTTTAGATTCTCATTTATTTAATTACAATTTTTAAGGCTTAAAAAAATCTTTGCAGCAAATTTATTTTTGGAGTTCATTTCAAACCTCTTTTGAATTAATGTAGGTTATAAAAAATTTTATATATTGCATTTATTTAAATCACTGAAAAAAAACAGCTTTTCTGCCTCTAACTCAGTAGTTCTCCATTCTGGCTGCATATTGAAACACCTGGAGTGCTTTTTAAAAAAATACTTTTGCCTGGGTCTCATCCCAGATCAATTAATTCAGAATCTCTGTGGTGGGGCTTGGCCTTGATAGTTCTTAAAAGCGCCTTAGGTAGTTCCCAGCTGCAGCCAAGATTGAGAACCGTGGCTCAAATAAGGGGTATTGTGAATACTATGCTCAAAAGGCTGAGGGCTCCAGTCTCAGTACCCACTGAACGTGTAAGCATGCAGCGTCTTTCATGCTGATTTTTAAACAAAAACACAGGAGTGTAACACATTCTTGGAGCTGAGGTCACAGCCTTCTTGCTCAGCCACCATCCTCCTCCTCTGCCCCAGCTGTCCACACTTCAGTAAGACTTAAGAAACTCAGACTTTACAAGCTAATAACTGATGTGTCCAAACTAAAGAGCGTTAGTAGCAGGTGATGATATGATCAAAGATGTAAGCGCCTTTTCCGGCAGCCTATGACTGTAATTGGTTCATCTTCTTGTAGACAAAGGGGAAAAAATACAGATCATCAAGAAGGAAAAGCTAGTGCCACTGTGGGAAGGGGGTCCTTTTAAGTTTCTGTCACTCTTCTGCTTCCCTGGCTCCCGTGACAAATGTGTCACAAGCTGTCATCTTACTCGTTGAAGTTAAACCGTGACAGCTTTTCCTGCCAACTCAGCACGGACCTAAGAGAGAAAAAGATGCTGGGAGATAGATGGTCCAGCTTATTGATTCAATTTGAATTTTCCATGTTATCAGAAACAGGTGAGACAAAATCACCACAAAAACTTTTTAGAGGGCTTCTGAATACATTTGCATCCTTCTTCTTAAAGATTATATTGGCAAACATTTACATGTTCAAAAAGTAATAGCTAATAACTGCGCATGTTTGTGTTGTGATAATTTGATGCAGGGATGCAGTGATCAAATCAGGCTAATTAGAATTTTCTTGGCTTAAACATTTACCATTATTATTTCATCTATTTAGAGAGCTTTGAACTCCTTTTTCTGGTTTTCTACAAATACATAATAAGTTTTTGTAAGTTATTGTCAGGCTGATTGCTGTAGCAAGTATTTGTATTCAAACATTTTTTAAAGCGGTGATAATGTGAGTGGGGAAATAAATTCTTATAATTTAGTTATTTCTGATTTCCTGTAGAAATCTTACGTCACCCAGTCTCTCAAGGAAAAAGATAATGTTTTTTCAAGCCAAAGTTGCCGATAAGTATCAGAGCGTTGTTCAGAAATGTCACAGACCCAGCCAGCCACAGTGCCCACAAACAGACAAGAGAATAAAGATTATGTTCTATATACACATGCAATGTTACTCAGCTATGAAAATAATGGGGTCACATCATCCACAGACCAGTGGGTGGAACTGGGGAACATCATGCTATCCCAAACCAACCAGACTCAGAACTCCAAATGTTGCCTGCTTTTCTTCTCTATGGAATATGGGAAGAGGAGGGAACAAGAGGGAAGACAAGAGAGCAGTGAGCTGTATACAGACAAAGTGCCTTGTATGCACCCATAATGAAGCTGCTTGGTTTTGTCAACTGGATAAAAACCTGGCTATATCTAAGAAGAGGGAACCTTAATTGAGAAAACGTCTTGATCACATTGGCCTGTTGGCAAGTCTATGGAGTACTGTCTTGATTAATGGTTGATGTGGTAGGGTCCAGCTCACAGTGGGTAGTGACATCCCTGGGCATGTGGTCCTTCATGCTATAAAAAAGCATTCTGAGCAAGCCATGGGGAGCAAGCCAGCAAGCAGTGTTCCTCCAAAGTCTCTGTTTCAGTTCTTGCTTCCAGGTTCCTGTCTTGAGTTCCTGCCCTGATTTCCCTAGATGATGGATTAGAAACTATAAGATAAAATAAACTCTTTCCTTTCCAAGTTGCTTTTGGTCACAGTGTTTTACAACAGCAAATAGAAACCATATCTAAGGCAAAAATCCATCTACAATTAACTTATGATTATTTTAAAAAGTCAAAAATTAGGAATTAATTACAACATAGAAACCATACAAAAATGCACTGAAGAGCTAACCACCCTAAGGTCTGCATTAATTATGGTGTCATCCCTAAAAACATAACCTGTGAAAGAGAATATTTGGAACATCAGTTGTTTCTTTAACCAGGTTGTTTGTGGTATCACTTGGACATACAAGGTGCAGAAATTAAAACTGTACAATTCTACCAGGTTTTCAGCTCCTGAAGTCATCACAACCAAGATAAAGAATGTCTCCATAGCTCAATGCCCTCCCAAAGCCATCAAATCTAGATAAGGAGTGTGGGGCTCACAGGAGAGGGAAGAAGGGGAGAGGAGAGGGAGGGGAGCAGAGAAAAACGTATAATGCAATAAAGACAATTAAAATTTTTTTAAAATATGTCTCCATTGCTCACCCCAGTTTATCCTCAGGCACCTCTGTCATCCTTGTTTCCATTATGGTCTCAATGCCATCTATTTTCTGACTTACAGCATAAGGCCTGTAACGGCATGGCATGCGGGTTATAGCCTATGCAACCCCCTGTACTTTTTCTTGAGGGCTACTATTTCAGTATGGATAGACGCCAGTGTGATCCATGTTCACCTGATGACGGACTTTGGATAGCTTAGAGGTTGAGACTATTAAGAATGACAGTGCTCTGAGTATTCTTGCATATGTATTTTTGTGGACATAAAATGTTTTAAAGATGTTAATATCCAGGTATACATAGCTTAAAGCCCTAATGCACATATATAGTTTCACTGACTTGAAAGCAGATTTTAGAAAACTCAGCCACAGTGATTTCCCTTGGTAGATCAGGGGACTCTCCTCCCACTGACTTGTCCTGGACAACACAACTCTGGTTATACCCATACAGCTCTACTGAGTTCCATGTACATCCTGTTTCCACCATGCCTGTCTATTCTGTTCATGCCTGTCTATTCAGCTTGACTTAGTCATTGCATGATATTCACATTTTTAAAATCATCTCGTATACCATCAATGTATAATTTTAATTCATCAATGAAGACAAATTTAAAAAATGCTATTACTACCCCAGCCCGCTCCCCACCCCCAACATGAAACTCTTAGTGTCTCCCTCTGCCTTTTCTCCATCTGGTATGTAAAGCACATGCGTGAGTTCCCGCACCAAGAAGTCAGCATCCTTGCTCCTAGCTCTGCAGTATACTTCAGTTGTGTCACGGCTAGTTCTCTGCCATTCTCACACGCTGCCAGCCTATCTTTGGGGTGCTTATCCCATCCTTCCCATACCCTTTCCTATCCAACTCTCTTCAAACCCTTTTCTGCCCCTCACTTCCATCCCTATCTTGTGGGCTTCCTCCTTCTCGACCATCCAGAAGTCCTGGTTGGCATGCTCTATATCCTGTGATTTGCTCTTTAGTTAATTCCCTACACTTACATAATTCGACTCAGATGTCAGTCTCCCAAAAGACATCAATATAAAATGACTGGCTTGGTCCATTTGCACTGCCACAATGAAATACTGCAGACTAGGTAATATTTATTTATACTTATAGACAAGATCTTGCAATATAGCTAACAGTAGCCTAAGATGGCTTCAAACTCTCAATCCCCCTGTCTCAGCTCCCAGCGCTGGGATTAAAAACCTGTGCTACAACACTTGACCTAGGTAATTTATAATTAACATAAATGTACATATTTTATTCACGAAAGTTGGAAATCCAAGATCAAAGTGACAGCAAGATTAATTCTTTTGACTCCAAGACGGTACTCAGAGGAGATTGTGTCTTTTTCAGATGGTAGAGGAAGGAGGCTGAGAGGCGTACAAGGGAGGGGTGTAAAAGTCCTTCTGTGTAACATTCACTCCACAAGGGTGGAACCTGGATGATCTGATCACTTGGAGGGGGAGGGGGAGGGAATTGGGAGGAGGGCAGGAGGTGGAAATTTTTAATAATAAAAAAATAAAGTAAAAAAAAGGCTTAATGTCTTGTCACTACTACAGTGGCAATCAAATTCCAGTGAGCTTTGGGAGAGACAAACATTAACTCTATAGCAATGACAAACTCTGTGTATTTCCTTAAACCCTTAACGCCAAAGAGCTGTCACAATAGTAACCGAGCAGACCACAGTTAACATCTCATTGCACATACCAATGGCTACTTTGTTTTGTAAGATCTTTCCATTGTTCTGTGCTTAGCAAACCTGACCCCACCCTTAGCCACACATGAAACAGACTCTAGTTCCTAACTTTTAAAAATCAAACTAGTTATTATTATGGGTGTGTGCATGTGTGTGTGCGAGCATGCACAAGTGTGTGTGTGTGTGTGTGTGTGTGTGTGCACATCCATGTGTGCATTCAATCTATTCTGCCCTTCCATCCTGAAATACAATGGTCATGCTCAGGTCATCAAGTTTGCACAGCAACTGATTTTACCTGCTGAGCCATCTCGCTGGCCCTTGTCCTATTTTGAATTCTTAGAGCTTGTCTCTGAAAAGAAAAAAATATCCATCAGAAGCATTTTCAGAAGGATGGGCTGGTGATGGCTCAGTCTTTGGGGACTTTTGATGGCCCTGGAGCCTAGATCCAGAGAGCAGCGAGCAAGTGGGCCCAGATTTGCTGATACCAACAACTCCTTTTCAGCAGAGTGTATTGAGCCCAAAACAGACTTAGAAAGCTATTTTTAAAAAGCCCTTCGTTCTGTGCCTGCTTTATATGGCAGACACTAAAAATGTTAATAAGTAGAAATAGTGCTGATCCCCGGACATGGTGAGCTTTCAGTTTCTGGAGCCCCAAGGCGACAGGACTGCCATGGAGATGTTTGCACCCTCGTCACATCCAGCTCGGAAGAAGACAACAGTGGTATTTCAAGTCCTAGCTGGCATTTAGCTGTGTTAAGTCAATTCTGTTCCATTGGCATCTCTAAAATAGCCTTAAAAATAAATAATTAAAAGACAGATTGCACTACATGTCACAGAAGCCTTCACACAAATGCTTAAAGCCCAAAGGCGAAGCAGCATGGCTGTCAATGAGTTCCCTACAGTGGATTTCTTCTCTGAAACTTCATCCAGCTATACGGATCCAAGTCAAAGGCTGGTAAACAGAGATGCTTCGGTGAGCAGGGCACCAGCAAGAGAAACACTGTCTGAAGCTGTATCACACGGTACGGATTTAATCAAGAAAAACAAGAGTTGGCAAACAGACTTGTCCACAGAACAATTTTAACAACCCATCCTTGCCAGAAAAGCCAGGTGCATCTTTACCCACACCGCTCGAGGAAACCATTATAATAATTATAAATAGAAAGCCAAAGCAAGGTATGAGTATTCTGGAAGGAGTCTGGCAGTGCTTAATAAAGCTGAGGATACTGACTCTCATGACCCAGCAGTTTCATCCCTAGGTGCACGCCCTACAGAGGTGCATGCTCCTGTGCTCAGGCAGACTGGAATAAGAATGCTCAGAGTGGCATCCTTTGCAATGGCCTCTAACTGGAAAGAACCAGATGTCTGTTAATAAGAAAATGCATAAATAAATAAATAGGGATATAGGCTCAAATGACAATCAAATTTAGCAAACTGCCACAATATGATGCATGCTAAAGACACTATTGAATATGAATGTTAAATTTGACACCATGGGGTATACAATGTCTAATTGGCTGTAACTATGGTGTTCAGCAATACAAAATTATGTGGTCCAACTCTAAAGCATAGCAAAGGTGTGAATGGCGAACATTTAGAATAGTGGCTGCTCAAAAGGAAAGATGGATGCACAAGGAGAGACCCCCAGAGCTTCCCTTCCTAACCCAAGTCGGGTAACTTGATTTTACTTTCCTACAGTCTGAGAAGCTGTCTTGTGCACATTCCAGTATAATTGTAATGCTTCAATTTTTTTAAAAGAAGAAAAATAGGAGAGATAGATTTTTGGTCTCTTAACAAAATTATTTTCACTCTCATATTGCCAAGACAGCTAACAATAACCAGTTGTTTTTGTATGTACACAAGAAAATTATTAAATACAAACCACCAAGAATTCCTCTTCATAAAAATCTATTCAGTCCTGTTCTTTAAACGAATCCATGGCACAAGTGAACAGGAAGGCATTAGAATGCAGAAAAACATTTTTTTTTCTTCAAAAAATGAAATGACTATTTTTGATCTAAAAGAAGAAAAATTAGAAATCCTTTCTGGAAGCCATCACTTGGAAGCTGTCCAGGGATTTCGATTTCTGGGTGGTTGTAGGGAGCAGAAACTCTACCATGTGTTCTTTTCCATTTAGCACATTGAGTCGTTCCTCCCTCTCGCCATGTCTGACCTCCTTCTGGTAGACCACAAGCGTGGAGTGTGCACGGGTCATTGATCTACCTACAGGCCTGAGAAATGAATCCTCAGAGCCCGGGATCCCACAGGGCTGG
The DNA here is from genome assembly GCA_001685075.1 of Bramus lutescens. NCBI lineage: Eukaryota > Metazoa > Chordata > Mammalia > Rodentia > Cricetidae > Bramus > Bramus lutescens. The sequence continues at coordinate 54,547 of LOEQ01000784.1, read as the reverse complement.
TATCTTGGCAAGTGCCCCTGGCAACACTGAGACCCTGTTTCCTTTTCTCCATTAATAAATTGAGGTCATAACCACCATCCTTGGGTTTGCTGTCTCAACACACAGACTCATTATTTCAAGGTCAAGAAATTACTTCTATTCAAAGTGCCTACATTCATGGTAAATTTTCCTACATTCATGATAGTGTTTGTTTTATTTTATTGTACTAGGTCACCAGGGCCATTTTCATGTAAGTAGAAAAAACACTGAGCAAACTCTCCCTTATACCCAATGGCTGTCTCACTTCTCCCTGCTCTCCCCTCCCCACTAGGCCTTTTGTCTCCTGGATAGTTTTCCTTCTATTCCACGCCATAGGCATGCATATCATTTTATTTACCTATATCAATTCTAGGACACACAAATGCTTTTGTTTTGAGGATTTTCAAAAAAATGTACATTAAAAAAACATCTTCACTGGTTTTCTTTTCTGTCTTTATGAGTAGACTTTGGCACCATCATTAGAAAGCTTTAATTTTTGTAGCCTCTGCTGGGTCTGGGATATTTCTATTCTTTTAGATATTATTGTCTTTGCTTGTTCTTCTCTTTTCTTCCGAAATTCCCTAGAATTTGGAATTGTATTTGGTGGGTGAGAGTAAGCAATATATGTGGGGAGGGGGCAGAATAAGCATGGAGATGTCAGTGGTGTGTAGGTGGTTGCTCTTTGAACTTAAAAGTCTTTGCAGTGATACTGTGAGGCCAAAAAGATGCCACTTTGCAACTTAAAATGGGATTTTTGGCTCTCTGAACATCTCCCCAGTGTCCTTTATTGGTGCATCAGATAGAAATGGAGACGCTAGTACCTCATTACTTTTAAGATAAAAGTCGTTATGTCAAATGAGTAGACTTTCAAGGGAAATAAAACCGAGGTGCATAGAATAGATAGAAAGAATTAGCACCCCAACCACCCCTAATACTTTAATACAGAGTTAAGATATTTGATCTATTAAAAAGGCTCATGGATCAAACCCACACAGACCTAGATTTTGCTTCCTGTCTACACTGGTTTTTAAATCATAGGCATCTTAGAGGATCTAGAAGAATTATGAATAGTATCTCACCCTGGAAAAAATAAACACAGACAAATAGTCTTACTTACACTAGCAGATGACTTGTAGATGTGATCTTGACCATGAAGGTAGGAGTCACTCCTCCCTTCCTGTATTTCTGAATTTATGTCTTTTATTGTTTGCTATAATCCTCAAGAATTTCCCTTAGCATTTCCTATTGTGGCAGCATTATTTATAACAGCAAAACAAACAAGAGATTCTCCAAAAAATCCACAGACTAAAGAATGGATTACGGAAGAAGCTATTGTCACGCAATAGAACAATGCAGCAATGGAAGGGAGTCTATCGTACCACACAGAGAAGCAAACCCTACACTCAGAATATTAAGCACCTTGGAGTTTGTTCTTGGGATGATCATTCATTGCAGTGTTTTGAGGAGAGAAAGTCTACCGCCTAACACATTTTAATGGACTTATTCTGGGTTCTGCATTGAGGACAGACTTCAAGGGAGCAGGGGTGGAGGGAAGGAAATTGGCAGGCTACTGGAGGAATTCAGACAGGAAGTGGTTTTGGACCAGGATGGTGGCAGCAGAAATGGTGAGAAGTGATGCAACTCTGGGTATAGTTTGAAAACAAAACTCACAAAATTTCATGGATGTCAGTAAAAAAGAAAAAAAAAGAAATGGGCATCGGAATGAGAGAAAGATGAGTCATTATTTCTAATAAAGACAATACCACAATCATATAATGATACTGTAAACACTGGGAGGATGTTAAAGCTAACAGAATCAGTGGCCCAGGGACTGTAATCAGAAGGAAAAGCAGAACAAAGTAGCATGGCCTGGTTGTCTCTCCTTGTCTCTGGGGATGCTTTCTGAGATTCATGTGGGTGCCTGAAGCTACAGACAGTGCAGATGCTTGCATGCATTTCTGTACATCTATACCTGTGATGGAGCTTCATTTTTATACTGGATACAGCAAGAGATTAACAACAACGTCCAACAAGGAAATGAAACAATCATAGCAATACACTGATGTGGGATTTCCTTCTGTATGCTGTGATTACCATTAATGAATAAAGAAACTGCTTTGGACCTATAGCAGGGCAGAACTTAGGTAGGTGGGGAAAACTAAACTGAATATTAGGAGAAAGAAAGGCAGAGTCAGGGAGAAGCCACGGAGCTGCCTGAGAAAGATGCTGGGAACTCTACCTTGTAAGCCACAGCCACGTGGTGATACACAGATTAATAGAAATGGCTTAAATTAAATAAGAGTTAGCCAACGAGAAGCTAGAGCTAATGGGCCAAGCAGTGATTTAATAAATACAATTTCTGTGTGATTATCTCAGGTCTAAGCTAGCTGGGAGGCCAGGAACCAACAAGCAGCCTCCCTTCTCCAACAATACATTGCAATAAAAATTATGTACATGCGATTTTCCTTCCTAATGATATCTTGTTGGACTGTAGATAAGAGCATCTTCAGTGCATGATTTTTTGTTCTTTTCTCATGAAGTGGATCACTTTCATGGTTTCCCTTAAAGCAAACATTTTGGCTTCTCTTTGTCATATTCCAACTGCCAGAGTTATAATTCTTATGTTTTATGCCATTATTAAGCCAAAAATGGGCTCCTTGAACATAATCACCAATACATTGAACAAATCCATCTTATAAGTAAGATGGTTACTAAATAACTAAGAGACAGGCAGCCCGTCCCATGGAGATGATTCTGGAAGAAAGGATGATTCGTATCAGGTGGATCTGATGGGCATAATACGTAGATTTCACAGGTATTCAAAAGGACATGCAATTTCAAAATTATATTTATTTATTTCTGGAATTTTCCATTTAATATTTTGGAGCCATAGGTAACCAAAACAACAAAAATGAAAGCACAAATGGGGGGCTACAATATGTACCCCATATTCCTGTCCACACCTATCAGCTACAACTTTAGAAATTGAGATCTTATCTCACAATGAACTGAATGGAGGTTCCTAACTTCCATAAGGCTCCGAGGAGAAGACCACTCCAGTGCCCTCAGACACCATGTGAGATTTTTCTGAGGGCAAATGAGACAATGTTCACAATAGAGTTCTAATTATTAGGACATATTATTCAAATGAGACCATTGTTATTTCTTCAGTCAGGAGACCTACAACAATCTGCCGGAGTCTCTTCTATTTTTTTCATGCATAGTTTTTGCACCATTGCCAAACTAATTTACTAGGATTATCATTTTTTAAAATATCAATCCACTATCACTGTTGCTCATTATTAGGGTATTGTCTACAAACTGAGCTATGCAGAGTCTTAAGATCCAGATTGCTGCCCCAGGTCCCTAAGAGAAGGGTAGATATAGACCTGGGAGAAGAGGAGACCTGGATACGTTTTCTTCTGATGATTTTATGTGTCACAATTTCCCAATGATAATATTTCTTTTATAAGTATGCAACCTCCTAAAATATGTTAGAAAAATAAAACTAGCCAAGTTTTATGCCTTCTGTGGGATTTTCTTGTCTCCAAACTGAATTTCATTTCCTCTACCTTTGCAGCTATTATTTTTCTTTCCAGCTGGATATTCTTAGGATTCTTTATAAATGGTTTATTAGTGTATATTAGTTATATATAATAATGTGCTTTGTGATAACATGTTTGTACATGTATATATGCATTTCAATCATATATCACCAATACCTCCCCACACTAACTCGCCTCTTCTTACAAGCTAGCTCCCTTTCTAGTTTTGTGTGTGCGTGTGTGTTACTCAGTTTCATTAGTTGGTTTTTAAGGACACAAATACTTTACCGTTACTACACTATGGGAGAGAATATCTCTTCCTCCCCCACCAATTTTTAATTGCATATAGATTCTCAGAGAGTGTTGGGGTACTATATAAGCCCCACACTTTCCATGACAGAGTGTTAACAGGCCTGATTACATGAAAATCTTGTACAGGTATACTCTGTGGTTACGAGTTCAATACTGCAACTGCTATGCCGTGCTAGGACGTCAACACTCCACACTGCTTGCTCCCTTACAGCCATCCTGTCCCTTCTTCAGTGATGTTCCCTGAGCCTTGAATGGACTGACATAGATGTCCTGTTTATGGCTGGGCATCCAGTGGTCATTTATTCTCAGTATTCTGGCCAATCGTACATCCGTAGTCACTGCTGACAGCTACATGAAGAAGTTTCTTCAACCAAAGCTGAGAGCAGCATTACCTTATGGGCATAAAACGTTGTTTAAAAGACAATCTGGTGGGCGAATCACGTCCACTTAGCTAAACAACAGCAGTAGTTTCCCTCCTAGAACCCTTGACCTCCTCACTCACAGGCCTCGGCTGGGTTTCCAGTACCAGGTATTAATTTCCTCCTGTAGAGTGGGCATCAAATCCAGTGAGAAAGCAGTTGGTGACACCCATAATAGACTTGTCACTGGTGTCCTAGTGGGCTTACCTTGCCTGGTTGGTCACTATTATTACACAGAGGCTCCATAGCCAACTGTTGATAAAACTGTTGATGTCAATTCTTCCTCGGTAGACTGTATAATATCTCCCAGGACTACAAGATAGGAGCTGATAGGAACAGGGTTGATCAAGGTCACATTTATGCATGATGCTGAAAACTCCAGGCCTTAAATTCTGGTGTGGTATAGGCCACTAGCAACACCCTGTATTTAATGAATGTTATGGTTTAAATCTAAAATGTTCCCCCAACAAGTTCACATTTTGGGTGTATTTTTCCTAAGTGGGTGGTTACATCTAGGTGAGGTCATATCCTTTAGGAGGCAGAGTCTGGCTGGTGACATTAGGTCACTAAAGGCAAGACTTTGAAGGCTAGAGTTGACCCCAGTTTCAACATGTCCTTGCTGCTTTTTGGTCCTCCATTATATTGGGAGATTTTGTCACATTTTCTGTCCATCACCAACTTTGCCGTGCCTTCCTCACCATGACAGATGGAAACTTTTGAAGTCAGAAGCTACAGAACCCTCCTCTCCCCACCCCCCAACCCAGAAATTGTTTCTGTCTGGCATTCTTATCACCTTGACTAACAGCAAATTTCTGGTAACTAATACCAAAAGTTAGTACCAGAGATGTGGGACCACTGCTCTTATTAAGTCTGGGCATGTGGTTTGTATGGTCTGTGGAATGACTATGGAAGTGTTTGGAACCATGGGCCAGGGGAACCCAAGAATGCTGTAAGCAGAGTCACATTGGGCATTCTGTTGAGTGTCTTGCAGCCCTAAACGCTGACAAAAATGGGGACAGTAAATTGTGCTCGTGAGATTTCAGATGGTAATGGTGACTAGTGAAAGCTGGACTAGAGGAATTCATGGTACATGCTGGTATAAAGTCTCCAGCAATCATCTCTGAATTTGAGTGAAACTAAATTAAAAAGGAATGGTCTTTCTCTTGGTGGAACAATGAAGGCAGTACAGTGTTCAGGCTTCGGCATGGCCATTGAGCACTGCGTTTAGTCAGATTTAAAATGAGAAGTGAGAGCAGAAGGGAAGTAGGAAGTTTTAAAGCCATGCTATTTAGGAGTATGAGGCCATTTAAAGCATTGGGCCAAGGAAATGGGGACAAATCTGTTGTAATTATTAAAGTGGCTAGAGCCATTGAGGAAATCTACACACATCACCAGAGCAACAGGAAAGGTAGATTTGGGTCTGGGCCAGGCCCACCCCACCAGAGGCACCATGGTACAGGAATGCAATCTCATATCAAGGAGGAATGCCTAAAATGAGAGTGTGGATGCTGTACTATAAAACGACTGCCTAGGGAAGTGTTTTCCCATGTTCAGCCATGCAGGTATGCAGAGCCTATGAACTCTTCCCTGCCCTTTCTATCACAGTGGACTGAAACTTCTGCAACTGTGAGCTAGAACACACATTTCCTTCTCTAAAGTGGTACTATCAAGACTTGTGCTACAATGATACAAAAGTAGCTAACACACAAAAATAATTTATTAAAGTCACTGGAACATAGGGTTGTATATGTGTTATCAGTTTTGAGTAGTATGACTATTGTAATGTATTATCATGGCTATTGTTATTCGTCATTATTATTCAGTATTGGGCATGGACAAAATAGGTCTATACACCCACAGAAAGCTTGCTGGAGTAACACAGTATGTGATCTTATTTTAATGGATGTCTCATAAGATTTACCCTATTTCTCTACACCTGGTCAATTCTTCCAAATCATCTATCATGGCTGTAATTATAGACTTCATCTTTTCCTGTTCCTTGTTCTTCTTCTCCCATTTGAGTTTTAAACTCTACGAAGCTAAGGATGAAGTGTTTTATTGACAACCGCATGCCCATTTTCCAGCACAGTGCCTAAGATAAGAGGCATTCAACACAGCATGGTTGAATGGACGCCAACCAGAGCTAGGCCAGTCTTCTTCAAGGGCCACAGCTTCAGTGGAAGAAGTTCGAGAGGCCTGTAATGTTTGTGTGTCCCAGGCGAGAGGCAGAATGAAAGGCCAAGCTCCCCAGTGCTCTAATCCCCTGCTGTGGATCAGGAGACTATGCAGCCTGATGACAGCGTCAGCAGTGGCAGGCGGTTTTGGACACCTAGCTAAAGCAGCTTGTGAGGGTCTGTGAGTAATGGTGACAGCGTCCTGTAAGTATCCGGAGTCTTCTGCTGAACAGACTAAATGGAGCTGTATGAGAGGATCAAATAGACCATTTTTCTCAGTGCATTCAGACAAACTCTCCAAATCCTCTTTCTTAAATGTCCTATTACTTTTCAATACCCAGGGAATGAAGTATAATCTCAACTGTGACCATTCCTAAACTCTACCATGTTCATGAGAGAATTATTTTAAGATATTATTTGAAGACATAGATAGTAACCATATTTTGTAGGATCTGAGTTTTTAACCAGCTGGACAATAGTATCAAAGAGCCAGCCATAGGTCACATGTATATATCTGCCTTGTTAGTTATAAGATGAATTTCAAAACATGGTAAGTCCTGGTTATTTCTTTCTTATCTAGGTATCTTCAGTACTCTAACTTAATACCTAGATATTGGTGGGTTTGGAATATGTGAGCTTGCTGAGCCGGAATCTACAGGGTGTGGAATAATGCTTAAAAGAAATCCCACACTAGCTCAAAATTGAGAAACAGATGGTTATCTATTTAGGGGTAGACTCACAAATCAGAATCCTCTGTTTTAATGGAGATCAGAAAATGAATCCCACAACCAGAAGAGAGAGAGGCCAGAAAAGAAAGACCAGAAAAGAGAGGCTGGAGGCATGCTCTAAATTAGCATATATAGTATAAGAGGCCATGCCCCAGTGGGCGGGTAACCACTAGCTGTAAGACTNGCCAAGTCATGAGAGGAAAGTAACTACATTTATCTAGTCTTCAACCCCATTGAAGATCTGAAAAGGGAAATAATATTACTTGAGTAAGCAGGAAGTTCAATCAAGCAACTTCCAAAATGTGCAACAACTGACAGAGACAACTGGCTACCTGGGCAATCACCCAAAGTCTCATTTGCAACGTTGAAGCAACCAACTTTGTCTAAGGCCTAGAATAACTGACATACCATTTTCAGATCAGGAAAATTTTCAAAACTGTCTTATCCTGTCTTGGCAAGATTTGGCTTATCCATTTCTGGATAGCATGTATCTTGTCAGTGGTTGAGACATGGGTATTTCTTTGCCCAACAGCCAGTTTTGCCAAGAAGAAAACCAGCTCCAACTGGAGTGTCTTTGGTGCTCAACATTCTCTCGGAAAGAAAATGCAAGGGAGAGTTTTGATACAGAGGCTTTGCCCCTTGACCACACTTGACTCCTGAGGAGGAAAAGATGAAGGGGTTAGAGTGAGAGGACAGAGTGGTCCTTTGATACTTTTGTCTATTGATGGTCAGCCTGAAAATGTCTTCGTGAATATATGAGGTCAAGGAAACAAAGGTTCTCCTCCAGCCTGTGCATCTTATATCACCTCGTATGCATTTGCACACTTTTGCCCTATTGAGCATACTGTTATCACCTCATACTCAAGTGCACACATCTGTCCTAATGAGCATATTGCAAGACCTCAATGATAGCTTGTAGTGATAGGGGAGCGGGCCTGCTTTTCGACCCACCCAGCTCCCGCACGGCTAGCTTATACCCAGAAATAACAACACACAAATTGTATTCATTTAAGCGCTGCCTGGCCC
>LOEQ01000784.1:0-10238 GCA_001685075.1 Bramus lutescens | reverse complement strand
CCCTCTTCTGGCCTTCAGGCATACACACAGACAAAATATTGTATACATAATATAAAAAGAAAAAAAGGAAACAGAAAACTATAAAGAAAAGCTTAACATAACTTATAATTCTACCATTCACCCAGATTTAAATTTCCATTATTTTTAATTCCTTAATTTAGATAATATGAATTATTCCTATTCATCTTAATTTGACATTCAATATTAGAAAGTTTCTTATACCATCAAATGCCCCTATAAAATATACTATTGGTGGTTACAAGTGGTTTATTATGCATATTAAATTAATTCAGTTAATTATTGTTTTTACCTTTAAACATCTAAAGCAGAAGTTCTCAACCTGTGGGTCACAATCAATTTGGGGGTCAAACAACCCTTTCACAGGGGTTGCCTAAGACCATTGGAAAACACTGGTATTTACATTGCAATTCATAATGATAGCAAAATTACAGTTCTGAAGTCACCGCAATGTGAGGAACTGCATTAAAGGGTTGCAGCATTAGGAAGTTTGAGAACCAGTGATCTAAAGATTTTCTCCAAGTTACCGTCACAAACCCTACTGTGATAAGCAGGATGGTTTGCAGGTCTTTGTCCATTCCTGTGTATTTTCTTAGAGTCAATTTCTGAGACTGGAATGGTGAGTTCAGTCTTGTGAGCGTGGTCGGGTACCTTCATATACTTTCCCCATTGACCTTTAAAGATAGAGTGCTGAGAGGATTCTTTGAAAGTTGCATTTGGAACTGACGAGGAGACTCAATGGGTAACAGCGCTCGCCGCTGAGCCCGGAGTCTTGAGATTTAGCACCAGAACCATCATGGTGGAAGAAGAAAACCAGTTGTCCTCTGATCTCCAAATGTATGCTATGGCATGAACACACACGATAACTAGTGTCAAATTTCATGTGATTTGGCTTATAGTCCAGTGGTAAGGTGCATACTTAGTATGTGGAAGCCCTGGGTTTAGTCACCAATGCCAAATAATGAAATTTAAAGGAATTTAAATAACAAAATAACAATGATTTTTAAGTTCTCCATTTGCATATGGGTCTGTTTAGTATTATGAGAAGTTATTTCACATAATCCTTAGAACAGTGGGAACAGAAAGCCATTAGATCTAATTAGTCCTTTATCTTGACTCTCCTCTCAACTCCCCGTCTCACTTCAAGTTGAAAAGTCTTATCTGTCTTCCTTGACTGTCAAGTTGGAGTCCAAGGACCTACTTTAAGGAGTACGAGAACTCCTAGACACTACCAGTTCAGAGGGTATCATTTGAGTCATAGCCTCTAATGTTCCATAATCATAGGGGAGGATGCTATAGGTTAGGTTTCAAAGGTTCGCTTCCTTGGAACGGCATAACAGTAAACTAAACTGTGAGACGTCCCATGAAAACCAGAGCAGAGCGTTGGGGAGGGGGGCATTCCAATGTGTGGCTGAGCCGAGTGCGCACTGATTGGTGACGTGTGCTTGCTGGCAGACGGAAGGCTGGCATTCAGAGGAATGACTGCAGTGTGCTGTGTGCCCTTGCGGTCCTCATCCAGCAGTGCCGTTTCCTCTCTTGTACAGATCATCTTTTTCAAACTACTGCTTCAAAGCTACTGGCCTTTTTTTTTATTCCCCACCTCATTTTACCTCTCACTCAGACTAATTACAAAGAAATGAATATTTTATCATCTTTCTTATGATAACCTGAGGCTATTGAATCTTGGAGTTGGAGCTACTGTTTAATTCCATCTTTTAAAAATGCTATTAAAAATGACTTTGCTCATCCATAAAATGCATGTGAGTATTTGATAGAATTTCCTGATGTTTAAACTGGGAGGCCCGACCATGTTCTAGAGAACCAGTCACACTGGGACACAATTAAAAAGATGAATCCCTCATAGCCACATTGATTAGGATTCCGTCCTCTCTTCCCGTGGTTGCTTTTTAATTAGTATGTACCAAAGCCTCAACTTGACCTAAAAGCCCCTCTTTTACTTCTATCGGAATAAAACCACTCCGATCTCCCTGCTACATAATTGCACCTTTGGTGTCTTTACCACACATGTCCTTCAATCAAATGTCAGAGCAATCATCAGCATAGGGGGTCCTTGTCTCTGTACGCATGGGAACCCTCTGGGGGTTAGGTTGATATGTTCCACATAGAGATATCTGCCCCTCTGTACACCTTTAAAAAGCAATAAGCCACCCTCAGGAAAGGGCAGACCACATCCTATACAACAGGAGCCAACAGACTAATAAATAAAAAATAAATCAATAAAGCCAAGCATGCGGAAATTTTTGCTCATCCCTCTCTGCAAATCAAATCAAATTAGAGGCACTTATTTACAATGTGAGTTCCCAACTCCATCTGTCATGAGAAGATTGTGTGTGTGTGTGTGTGAGTGTGCACTCATGAGCGTGTGTGTATGATGGCAACAGTATACTCCTACCAACACAAATTCCATGTCAACAATTGTATCCATCATGGAAGAGAGACTTTATCGAGCCATTTATCTGCTCTGCAGGTCTCATTATCCATGTGTCTACAGAGAGCTCATTCTTGTTAAAGGTTTTCTTTTATGTGTATGAGAGTTTGTCCACACATATGTGTATGTGCTACATGTGTGCCTGGTGCCAAGGAGACTAGGAGATCATTTCATCTTCCTCTATAATTGAGTTACAGATGGTTGTAAGCCACCCTGTGGGTGCTGGAAACAGAACACAGGAGTATATGATGGCCATCTTAACCTGTCAACTACACTGGGGCAGGAGCTGCCCAGACATTTGGTTAACCATCATTTTAAGGGTATCCCATGAGGGTAAGGTTAGGCAAGGTCTTCATCAGACTCAACAAACTGAGTAAAGCAGACTGCCCACACAATGTGGGTAGGCCTCCTTCTCCTCTGTGTGTGTCATGTTGGTTCTGTTTATGGAGGACCCTAACTATACAGCAATCTGTTCTTGAAATCTTAGAGAGACAGGTTCTTCTATGTAACTGAGTTTGTCTGAGAATACCAGAAACCTGGGGGTTGTGATCTGTGTTGAACTCACCATAGATCACATTCCTCCAGTTACAGCCAAGTCAGGAAAAGGGGCAAGAACTCATGCAAACTATTTTGAAACCAAAGGTTGCAAAAGGTTAAAGGTCACAGAGGTTGTTACCAGAGTCCATGCTGGCTTACAGCTGGGAGAACTCTTACCACGTGCCCCAGGTACATTGTTTGGATTGATATTGGTGAGGAAGTTCTTGTGACGGGTCCTATTATAAGACTGTGTGTGAGACAGTCTGCGGTGAGTCTGTTCGAACTGTTCATGAGCGGAGTCTTGATAATGGTGTTCTCTGACTCCGCTTTCATAGACTGACAGAGATGTGATTGCAGTGATAAGTGGTGGAGGGAGTATTTGCTCTCTCTACTTGACTGCTTTCAAGCTGAGACACTGATCTTCTGAATTCAGACTGATGCGTACATCCTTGACTGCTGTGGGTCTCAGGCCTGCAGACCTGGAGCTGGCTATGGCTTGAGAGACTGTGGGACTTCTCAACCCCCTCAAGCATGTGAGATAAATACAATAAACCTCATCTCTGTGTTGTCATGTTGGTTCTGTTTATGGAGGACCCTGACTATACAGCACATTGTTGTTGTCTTTATTGCAAATGACCGGTCAGTCTCACATGGGTGAAGGACCAGATCCAAGTTCACAGAGAAAGCAGCTAATCTTGGATTTACTGGATCTCGTTAGCATGTGAGATTATGCTCCTAACTATGACTTCAATGCACTGCTTTAAGGGTCACCAGCTTTGCACTGGTCCCTGTGAGGGCAGTGGGTCGGCAATTATAGTTTGGTTAAAAAAAAAAAAAAGAAAGTCTTTAAATGCTCTTAGGCTCAGTATTATATAGGAATGTAAGATAGGTCTGATTTTCAAAAGCCGAACGATAAGGATGTGGAATAAGCAATAAGTTATAGGAATTTGAACTCAAGCAATTGTGCCATTGTGTATGGACTTAAGGGGACATTTGTTGCCTCTGTCTCTGATGGGCCTGAAGTGTCTGCAGGTTAGTGGGGCTGATGATGGAGAAGCAGCAGCGGGTGGGAAGCAAGAAGAAAGGAAAGCTAGAACCTGCACATCCCTTACTGCCCCCAGTTTTGATGACATAAAACGGTGCAGAAAATGCTAGTGCCTTTTGCTGTGTTGCTGCGCACACACCAGGCTTGGGAATTGGAGAACATGAAATATGAGACCTGGTAGAGCAGGAAGATTGCAGAGGTGGCTGTGGTCCCTTGCCAACAAGGTGAGCCAGCAAGTTTGTGGCAATGTACTTGGGCTGAGGTAAGGGACGGTGACCTTTGCTGACCTTGCTCCTTCCACTCTCCACATCTCATGCAAACTGCTCCTGAGGCCGAGCCTCCTCCAGAGCCACCCAGGAAGAGGAACTTAGGGGATACAATTCTCTGTTAGTTAGCCGACATAGTGCGCCATCTCCACAAGGAACCGTGCTGGGATTGGCTCCTTGCAGACCTCTGTGTGGCACACACCCATCTCCATTCACAATGCCTCCACCTCTTGTTTTTGCTAACAGCCATATACTCAACTGATTAGGTGAGTGAAATAGATGGTTCCCTATCTCTTGTGATTGCTTTTCTGTTACTGTAAAATATGACCAAGGTCAACTTAAGGAAGAGAGTTTATGGCTCATGGTTGCAGAGGGATAAGGTTCCACCACGCCAGTAAGACACATCGGCAAGCAGCATGGCATGGAAAGGGGAGCAGGGAGCCCATCACCACCAGCAACCGTGGTGCAGTAGAGCGAGCAAACAGAGGTAGGGAGAAGCTATAGAATCTCAGAGCCTACCGCCAATAGTGTAATTCCTTAAGCCAGGCTGTACTTCCTAAACCTTCCCAACAGTTCCACCATCTAGGCACCAAGTGTTTGACTATCTGAGGAATGGGGGGGGGGTTCATTCTCATTCAAACCACCACACCCATCTTAATAGAACTGAGACCAGTCTAGGGAGTTCTTTGACTCAGGGTATTAAGTCCATAAACATAGGTCACTGTTTGAAGCAGATTTGCCCATGAATTAAATCATCTTAGTTACAAAGACATTGCTGACTGCTGCTCCTGCCCACATTTTTGGAAAATCACCTATCTACTTTCTACAAAAGCCACGGAAGTTGCCCGCAAAGCGCACTCAGCTATTTGCTCCGAGTTTGCTTATATTCCACAGAAATCCACCTGCAATTTGTAAGAAGTCGATGTGCAGAGAAGTTCCCTCTGGCTCGTACAAGATAATAAATATAAGCAACAGGATGACGGGCTTCGGTTTGGGTTTTGTAAAGGTTTATATGGTGACGCTAGACTAGGAGGCAATTGTTAAATGTGTTGTCAGTGAGTCTGGTTGTGGGTACAGTAAAGGCCACAGTGGAGACTGAGCCAGGTAGCTGGATCACAGAAACACTCTAAGGAACAAACGATCAAGTTCTGGTGATGAACTAGGGATGAGGTGAGGGGATAAAACCTTCCTCAGCATGACTTGGAAGTCCCTGTCACATGAAGTGTTGGATGGAAACTAGGTGCTTTGTAGGAAAGATCCCAGGCCAGCCATGGATTCTCAAGGCATTAAATTGAAGGGACTTCTGTGAACCAAATAGAGATTTCAGTTAAGAAGTTGTCTATTTCAAGCCCGAATCTCAGAGGGAAAAGTTGTCTGGAGACAGATGCTTAGAAGTCAAGTATGAATAAGTGGCAATCAAAGCAATAAAAGGGAAGAAATTTTCTTTTAAAGAGATAAATAATATGAAGTGGTTATAGTAGATAGGGTGGGAGGCAGCTTTTTCATGGGTTGGATATTTACCCTACCCACTCAGGGAGAGAATGGACATGAGACCTTAACACTTGATTGACTGACATAGTATGTAGGGATTCTTCAGAATTTATTTGGTGGTGACAATGGCAGCAATAAACAGGAAGCAGTTTGGACAGGCAGGGTCTCTGGAAAGACTATTCCAGTGAGTGTATTCCCATGGCATGGCTGTGATATGTTCTTGGCTACCTGGCAGCTATTGGATCCTCTCCAATGGAGCCTGTATGGGTCTGTGCTAGGTCCTCTGCATATATGTTGTGGTTGTGTAGCCTGGTGATCTTGTGGGACTCCTAACAGTTTGGGGGGGGGTGTCTTGTCTCTGACTCTTTTGTCTGCTCTTGAGACCATTTTCCTCCTACTGGATTGCCTTGCCTAGCCCCAGTATGAAGGTTTGTGCCTAATCTTATTGAATTTTGTGCTGTGTTCTGTTGATATCCCTGGGAAGCCTGCTCTTTTCTAAAGGAAAACAGAGGGAGAGTGGATCTTAGGGAGAGGGCAGGTGGAGGGAACTGGGAGGAACGGAGGGATGGGAAGCTAGGGTTGGGATGTATTATATGAGAGAAGAATAAGTAAACTAATTAATTAAAGAAGAAACAGGTTCTTGGGACTGGAAAGATGGCTAAGTAGCTACAAATACTTCCTGACTGTTCTCACAGAGGATAAGAGTGCAGTTCCTGGCCCTTATGTCAGGCGACTTATGACTGCTTGCAGCTCCAGCTCCATGGGACTCCACAGGAGCTGCATGCATGTGCACACACCACCTGCCTGGCCCCTAACACACATACGTATAATTAAGAAAAACATCTTGAACAAAGGGTTCTTCCTTTTCCTTTTGCATCTGTGAGCTGAGTGATACTATGCTAAGTTAAGTAAGGCCAAGCATGCTTTCAAATAAGAACTTTGCTTATATAACACGTATTGTGTGTAAATACACTCTGTGGTAGAAATTACCACATTACAGTGTAATGGTACATTTATAGATCTGACTCCCTATCGGACTCTTTTTGAAACTATAGTATGGGGGTATGTGACTCCCTTAGTAACTGTAGTTCAATTTAATCAATTTCAACGAACTAGAATAGCATGCCAAAGAAAAAAGGAAAATAACAGGATAGAATAAAAAAATCAGACTAAGTATTTAAGTATTTTTTTATTCAGCTGTTCTGTTTGTTATATGTAATGACTGCTTGCATTTGGTAGTGACATAAAATACAGTAATATAAACCAAACCCACTTCTTCTAAAGCAATGGTTCTCAACCTTCCTATTGCTGTGCCCCTTCCAACCATTATATTATTTTTATTGCTACTTAATAACTGTAATTTTGCTATTGTTATGAAACATAATGTAAATATCTGCGTTTCCCATGGTCTTTTGGGAATTGTGATACAAGGGTTGCGAAACACTGCTCTAAGGATATAACCAGCCTTCCAGAAAGTGTTGCTTAACCCTAACAATCGGAAAATTTTATATACCCTACAACTTCCTAACTTTTCTGGAACCCATCAGAGAGGTGACGTTTCCAGGTAACCAGCTAGCAGGAATTACAAAGGACAATAACAACAACAACAACAACAATTACAAAGGACAAAACAACAGGTAACCAGCTAACAGGAATTACAAAGGACAACAACAACAACAACACAAAGTCTTCTAAAGACAGATGGGAGCCACCACTGAAAGCACCTTGGGCAGCACATGGGGAGAGAAGACAAGGTAACTCGCTTTTAAATAAGAAGCAAAAAGGGAGAAATGGACATCCTTAACAAGACAGTGTGTGACTAGAAGCATTTCTGTCTCCTGTTACTGGAAACTATGTTGATTTGAGGCAATTAAGAAAGCTGCACCTAATCCTCCATGATATTACTGACTGTCTATTTCAAAGCAACTTTCAGAAATATCCAGGAAAGTATATTCCTATTTATAGAGTAAATATGATCCAGAAAGGACCTACTCTGCTAAAAATATTAGCCACTTTAGGGGCTGGAAAGATGGCTCCGTGGTTAACAGCACTGGCTGCTCTTCCAAGGCACCAGGGTTTGGTTCCCAGCACTCACATGGCCACTCACAAACATCTGTAACTCCAATTTCTGGAGATCCAATGCCCTGTTCTCACCTCTGAGGGCACGGCACACAGGAGATCGTATGTGCCAGCCTCCATAGGCACTGCATACACGTGATGCACAGATACCCACATGGGTAAAACACCCATACACATCAAGTAAAAATAAATAACCCTTTTAAAATTAGCCAGTCAAATCCATTCCTTTGATTATCATCTCTATTCAATGCTGCAGTTTCTCAGTCAAGTGGCCCCTCAGCTTAAAGTTTCTCTACTTCCCCTCCTCTTCCAAATCAATTCATTATCAAAGTATCTAAAACATCTTAAACCAAAGGCATTTTTTTCCAGGACTATGAAAGACATTTCTAAAATTAGCAATGATCTCTAAATTTAAGGTCTCTTAAAATGGAGGACATTGATCCTCCCATTTAACGAACTATAAGGAAATGGTGTTGGGTAGTAACAATGTTATTCAAAATATAAATATCCATGTTCTATCAGTGTTGTCCAAAAGGTCATTTAGAGCTTTTAAAGTTATTGATTTTATTACAAAACTAAATAATTAAAAGCTCTAAATGACCTTTTAAAGTTATTGATTTTATTACAAAACTAAATAATTATTACAAGAATGTAAGCAAACTTCTTGTCGTTTTTTTTACTTAAACTTCTTGAGAAGAAAAATATTCTATGGAAATATTAATTATGTGCTATTTTCAATGATTTTCTTCGATGGCTGCATCGGTGACTTTTTTGCCATTGTGATCAAAATACCTGACAAAAATGACCTCGGGGAGAGAAAGTTTGTTTAGCCCAGAGTTTCAGTTAGTCATAGTGGGGAAAGCATGGCGGAACAGCTCAGTTCATGGTGGTGGGAGCATGTGGCGCATGCTCTTCACACTGTGGTGGAGCAAACAGTGTGATGGGAGGCTACGGTACTCTGTCACCCTCAGCGGCCCACCACTGGTGACTTACTCCGCCTAGACTAACCCCACCCATTAAAGGGTCCACAGCCTTCCAAACTAATGCCACCAGCTAAGGAGCAGTTGTTTAAAGCGTGAGCCTTGGTGCTGACATCTCAGATTCAAATCACAGCCATGGAGAAGTTAAATGTGGGGTCTTCTGTGGCCGTCTCTCTGTTTGTCCTTTCCTTGACAATATTGGTGGTTGGCATAATGCACCCCCTGAATGCAATCTCCTCTTTCTTCAATGACTGTGTTAATCATAATTTTCAGGGATGCCCCATTGCATTAAGGTAATGTCTCCTCCCACGTTTTATGAGTTTTGCCAGATCTGACAATACCCCTCCCAACATAGCTTCCTTTCTATATTCATGTTGAGCTCTGAAGCCCACACTCTGTTGAATTGAGTTTCTTTGGGTTCCTTGAACAGGCCGTCCACTCTCTCCTCCAGACAACCTAACACAGTCTGAGGGAAATGGACTATAAAGTGAGCAATCAAAGAAGATATACTGTCCTTTCCCCTTACAGTTTCTCTAATGGGTTAATATACGTTACAAGAGTTAATAAGAAGCCTGAGCTAATGGGTCAATCAGTTTATAATTAATATAGACCTCTGTGTAATTTTCTTTGGGGGTTACTGGCTGTGGGAACTGGGCAGGACAGAAACCCCAACAAACAGGTCCTCATGTTACAAAATGGCTGCCCAATGTGTGGACAACTACATCCACATAAAGCCTGAGACACCTTGGAAAGTAATTCTAGAACAAAATAACAGCATTATGCATGGTTTCTTGGAAGCAGCAATTTCTCAGGTCTGCTCTGCTTGCTAGAGGCAAGCAAGCGCTCTCATTTAAGAGAGGCTTCCTGACTCAGCTTTACCTGCAAAACCTTGCAGCTCTTTTAAGAAGCCCTGCCACAAAACACTTAAACGGTGTTGATGAAAATCTGACCACATGCTTTTCAGTTTTCAGTCATAGCAGGACAAAAGCTGCACCATTTTAAAATGCCCGATTTCTGGGCCGTCCTGCCAGTGCAAACTCTGATTCTTTGAGGCAGGAGGTCCAGCTACAGAGAGAGAATCTGAGTGTTGTTTGTGGACACACTGTTGCAGCTTGCTTGCTGGCAAGGACCTGGAAATGCCATAGAGTTGTGGCAATAAACATGGCTCTAGACGGTACCTCCGCCATGAGGCTGAAATCTCAGAAAGCTAAGAAATGGGCTGGATCCAGCCGTCAAAGCCATGGCTTTAATCCTACCCATATTGCTTAGCAAATTAAAGAGTCATGTAGTCAGAAAAAGAGAGAGAGATATAGTAAAGAGAGATTCAGAGATGAAGAAAACCTCTAAATGGTTTACAGTGTGTTAAAAATATA
>LOEQ01000783.1:277548-297324 GCA_001685075.1 Bramus lutescens | reverse complement strand
CTCATTTGGAAACACACATCTCGAAGGATGGCCTCTCATTCCAGGACAATTTAGCTCATAAATATTCTTTTGAAATTTTAAGATACTTTA
This sequence comes from Bramus lutescens, assembly GCA_001685075.1. Taxonomy (NCBI): domain Eukaryota; kingdom Metazoa; phylum Chordata; class Mammalia; order Rodentia; family Cricetidae; genus Bramus; species Bramus lutescens. The sequence continues at coordinate 297,234 of LOEQ01000783.1, read as the reverse complement.
ATATTGCTAAACCTAATCTTTATTTCTGTTCATTCTATCATTGCTTTCACAATGAATCTGTGTTCCATAAAGCCCAAAGAAGGATTACTGAACACTTTCCTATGAATTTAGCATCCTGGAAAGGAATTGTATTTATATCATAGCTATAACTCTTAACATGTGTGACCCTGGTACATGCCCTCTGGTACGTGTATTATTTTGGCAATGCTATCTGAATAATAAATAATATTATTAACTGAAATTTAATAACCAAAGTCTTTAACAACCTATGTATCTACAAAATAAATGCATGGGAGATAGAGAAATGCTGACTGTATATATTCAATATACAAATGAACCCACATAAAATCCTCAGAGAATGGTATGTACCTATACTTTTTAGTGTAAAGTTGTCTTTATGGCGAATATAATCCCAAGACAGTTCTCCACATGAATGAGGTTTAAATGTAGTGCTTATTTCAAAGACCACGCTTCTTCATTAACTGCATTTAGCTCACTGATTTTCTCAGTGTAAAGAATGGGAGATTCAGTAAGCGGAGTCAAAAGAGAAGAATGAAGCTGCATAAAGAGCTACTAAATTGTTTTCAGAAGTTCTTCCTACTACGAGCGTGTTAATTATATTGCTTTTATCTTTAATGCATTATATGCACTCACTATATTATTGAAAGTTAGTGGAAATTCTTGATGTTTCTAGCAAATCTATCCATTTGCTCTCTACCAATCACCCCTTAATAGAAGATTTTGTTACTAGGTTGAAGTCCAATTGCATGTCTAAGAAATTATTGATAGACTTGTTTTTCTAAACCAAACAGCCATGTTCACATGATACTTTGACTCGTGTTGTTTCTTGGATTCTCATCAAAAGTTTCTTTTAGCAAAGAAGTTGAGATTGCATTAGTAACCTAGGATGTTTTGTCCAATGAATACTTCTGCATCAAACACTAAAGGTTAGAAACAGGTTAGAGGTAACCAAAGGGTAGCAATGTAATCCTATAAAAACAGGCATCCAGGGGTATAGGCAAGAGGATTGCAAGCTGAAGGTTAATTAGTTTCAGTGACTTCCTATCTAGTCTAGGGCTTTGTAGCAAAAACTTTTCATCAATTAGTACAATAAGTAAGAGATTAGTTATGAAACATGGATAACTCATAAACTTTTAGCTAAGTGAAGCAAGACAGACAAGGGAAGAAAATTGCTGAGTGATATGGAGATAGCTGAGCACATAAAAGTAGAAAACAGATTAGAGACCTTCATCAAAAGACACACAGTTCTAGAAGGATTGGAAGAACAAAGCCAAGAGACCCATTATTAAATAAAGACTCCAGTTGATGATATATTCCATTCTTGATGATATTAGGAAAAACACGTTAAAAGGTGGTTAAAATAATTGAACAAGAAAATATAATTAGTTCATTTAATTATCCTATTATGTATACATTCTTCAAAATGATAGGTTGTACATAATAAATATATACAATTTCTGACTGTCAATTCTATTTATATTATGAATTTTTTTAATTTTTTGATTGTGGGTATGTGTGTGAGTGTGTGAGTATGTGCATGTGCATGTAAGTGTAGGTGCCTGTGGAAGCCAGCAGCATTGGATCCCCATGGAGCTGATTTTCAAGCAGTTCTTATCTGCCTGATATGGATGGGAGGAATTGAGTAGTACACACTTTTCACTGTTAATCTATCTTTGTATTCCCAGTCAATTTCAACATTAAAATGGAAATGCAAATAACAAAGAGAGGAGACTAGAATAGACTTCTCTTCAGGCAGGTCCGCTTGTCTGTATCAAACCTTAAATACAAGCTTGAAAATAGGGTGTATCCTACTTTTATACTTTTATACTAATTTATATCATCTTGTGGACATCTATAAAAACATTAAATTAAAAGATGATCTACTAGAAATTTATGCCAGCTATTTTGTAATCAGAATCATGAGACTATATTTCAACTCATAAAATTTGTTTTCAAATTATCTTTTAAATATATAGCTACTTATTGCCACAGAAAACCTGTCAAAAATACTCTTGGGGACAAAACAGAGTTTAGAAAAAAAAAACCTTTCCACTGCTCTTTTTAGCTTCTTGTTTGCCACCATCAACATATTTTATTTGCATCATTCATATACCTCTTTAAAGCAGTTTACTGACAGATGATAAGTAGAGTGGAGTATAGTGGAAATTAAATCCTTATGGAACTTATACCATGTGTCTACAGTGGCAAGAACAACAGAATTGAAAGAGATGTGTGGTAATATTTTGAAGGCTGTCATAAGCTCTGTCAAACCCTGTCTTTCATAAGAAGGCTGTTCAGCGGACTGGGGAGATGACTTGAGTCCTTCCCAAAACCCACGTCAGGGCCACTCAGTTTCCTATAACTCCATATCCAGAGAATTTTACAACCTCGTTAGACCTCCACACATGTATACACCACACACACACACACACACACACACACACACACACACTTGAAGAAAGAAGACAGTTCATTAGTATTATATCCCTCTGTTGTTCGGTGCTGATAATACTTTATTAGAAACAACTAAGTTGATAACAACATGCAGGGAAGCACAACTTTAATCTCTTCATTTGGAAGGTTGAGACAGGAGAGCAACAAGTTTAAGACCAGCCTTGCTACAAACTGAGACACTGTCTCACAAAAGAAAGAAGGTTCACAATTGGCATTGTGATGTAGGAGGGTCATCTGTCTATGTGTTGCTTTCATTGGTTAATAAAGAAACTGCCTTGGNTTAAATGAATACAATCTGTGTGTTGTTATTTCCGGGTATAAGCTAGCCGTGTGGAAGCCGGCCGGACAAAAAGCAGGGCCCGCTCCCCTTATTACTACAGCATTGTTAACATCAAACGTATGTGTTTAAATCTGTCAAATTAGCTTATACACCAACTTCTTTCATATTCTTTTAGTTAAAAAAATTGCTGCAATAATACATTCCTGGTCCTTGAGTAAAAGTTACGCTATATGCCCATTGATTGTTCACAAAATGTAAATAGTGTTGAGATGTTATAAATTAACCTTTAAATCTGATCTTTCCAGTCATCTCTAATAAGCAATAGATCAACAGCATCTACATAAACCCATTAAAAATGACTTAAGATAATCTCCCTTCTTTTAAAACCTGGACAATCCCAAACATTTGGACTGACAACATTCTCCATGTTTTAATAAACGTTCCTTGCTCTTCCTAAGCCAAAAGAAATAGCTGGGAATCACATTTATTTATTAGTTAAATTGAAACATCTTAATGTGGATTTATGCTCTAAAATCTTTGTAGGCATTTGTGCAAATGCACACAAATCAAGAGAGAAAATAATCTTTCTCGCATTCTAAAGTTACTACAAGTTAGATATTTGTACCTGTTTGCCACATACTGAGATCATTAATCAGACCAAATTCTCACATACTCATTTCTTGCTCTACTCCAGTTTAATCCAGTACTTTCTTTTCATCAGGCAACCAAAAGAAACGTATCTGGCAAGAAATGATGGTATCCAATGGAAATCAACTCAAGAGTATTGAAATTTCTAATTACCCCAAGACAACAATGTGTTCAGTGTCTTTCAGACAATGAACATAGTATTTTCCTTCAAAACTCAAAATATATTTAATGAAACCATGAGTTTGGTAAAGTTCTTGAGTGAGTGTGTTAGCACCTCACTTGGAGAAACCCCATCCTTAGACTGTTCTACCACAAAATGTTGAAAATTATTATTTCAGTACTCGAATCTTTATCAACTCACTGCTGTTCTTCTAGCTGTGAAGTCTGGGGAATCAAGACCTGAAAAATCACAGTCTTTATTGCAATGAGTAATAAAAATGGTAACTGCATTAAGGCACCACAGCATCTAAGCTGGTGCTCTATGGAGTCTTAATTTTTAAATTGATCAATAGTGTATGGCTTACATAGGATTTCAAGCACAGATATATGGTTTCAGATTGCCTCTGGAATATGTAGAGACATAGTACTTTTGAGAATTCTCTGTATTCCTTTTGTTGTTCCATCACTGTGAATTCTAGTGCATAATAGTGTACAACATCATTTCTTCTGCTTAATGGCTAAGAACTATGTTTTGGGAAATAAATGTACCATGCTGAATAATTTTGCAACTACCACCCAGGAAAAGAAAAGAAAACAAAAAAGCACTCATTTTGACATGAGACAATATGGAAGTTTTGCAACTGCAATTTCTAACAACTATTTAGCCCTGATTATGTTGTTTCTCATAATTCTTCATTATTTATATAGTCAATAAATGAATTCCCATAATCCTTTCCAAGACTGTAATTGTTATGAATTTTTTATAATGACAAATGCAACTTTTGCTCACATTCTAAGCTGGTGAATAACAATTTGCTTTCCGGTAAGGTTTAATTGATGTTTAATACTTTAGGTTACCAAAACAATGCAACACACAAAGCAAATCTTGATTGCGTTCTCCTTTGTTCTGGTGGTGAGAAGCATCTCTGTAGTTCTTGTACCATTACATAGTCATTTAAGGCAGGCGATGAGCTGTTCATTACCGTGGGGCAAAATATCACCCTTTGGGTATTTCTCCTCATGAAATTTCTTTTTAAACAACGAACCATATATTTTAGTTTAAGAAGTTAAAAAAGACATAACAAATACCCATCTTTTAAGCTTGTAGGATTATCAGACCCAAAGTTTTGTTAGATGTTTAATATCTAAGAACACTGGATGATAGTAAGTTTGGGGGGAAATTTGCAAAGGTAAATGATGTTGGGATTGATCTTAAACCTCACTGGTTTTCCAAAGTATCATACTCTAGTTGGAAACTGTAACATAGCAAGAGAAGCAATGAAAGTGGGCAATTACAATTTTTCCCAAATAAAGATATGACTTACCAACAGCCCTCAACTGCGCATTATTTTTACAGCTGATTGTTTGTGTTGTTGATACAGGGGACCAGGCAGAATCCCTGTCACAGTTCACGCCATGATTAAAGTATATGTAGTTGGGTGCCAGAGCTCACGTTCACATCTCGGCACTCTGTTAGCCCATTATGTTCTCTCGTGCTCCATCTACTGAAAGAATTTAATCCTATAAACACATATATTTTACTGCTCTAGTTGTCTGAAGTTAAAAATTAATGCAGATTTGTTTGGAATTAATTTAACACAAACAAACATTTTGAATGCCATCTTTTTATTTTGTTCTCAGTAGAGCGACGTTTTAGATGATTATTATATTGAAATTCTATTACAGTTTATTTCTAGCAACTGTTAAAAAGTGGAAATAGTCTGAACACTACTAATAAATATTAAGGATACTAAAAAATATTCAGCCACACCAAGATAGAATGGGATCAAATACAGTCTCTGATATTTTGACTTTTACTCATTGGTCATAAAAGCATTTTTAGTTCATCTGTTACAATGTTTCCAACTGGGTAGTTAAGCATTCAGGGTTTTGTTTTTTAGATTTTTAAAAAATGCCAATCCAAGTTCCCACTCCCTCCCTTCTTCCCATTCCCTCCACATACCCTCCCACCCCACCTCATCCAATCCTCAGAGAGGGTAAGGCACATTGATTTGTTGAAGGTCCAAGACCCTCCCTACTATATCTAGGCTGAGCAAGGTATTCATCCAAAGAGAATAGGTTCTTAAAAAGCCAGTACATACATTAGAGACAAATCCTGGTTTCATTGCCAGTGGCTGCTCCGTCTGCCCCGGCTATGTAACTGTCAACCACAATCCGAGGGACTAGTTTGGTCCTATGCTTGTTCCTCCCCAGTCTGCCTGGAGTTAGTGAGCTCCCATGAGCTCAGGTAGACTGATTCAGTAGATGAACCCATCATGGTCTTGACCTCTTTGCTCATATTCTCATTCCTCCACTCTTCAGCTGGACATTGAGCCTATAGTTCATGATATTAGAGAAGTTAAATAATAAGGTGAACCCAAAGATAAACATATATAAATCCTTCTGGACATTGGAAATAATCAAGATCTCCTGACAAAATTGGGAGCATGGGGTTGCAGGGAGAAGGGAAGGTGGAAAGGGAAGAGGAGGGGATAGGTCAGGGTCGAGGAGAACTTGAGGGAATGGGATAGTCAATATGGAGGAAGGACAGGGATGCGAGCAAGGAAAGAGATATCTTAATTGAGGGAGCCATTATAGGATTAGCAGAAACCTGGCTCTTGAGAAATTCCCAGGAATCCACAAGGATGACCCCAGCTAAGACGGTAAGCAATAGAGGAGAGGGAGACTGATCTCACCTTGCTCTGTAGTCAGGCTGATGAATATCTTAACTCTCACCATAGAACCTTCATCCAGCAGCTGACAGAAACAGAGGCAGAGATCCGCATCAGAGCGCTGGTCTGAGATCCCAAGCATTCAATTTATATTGATTGATGTTCTAATAGCTTTCCATTTCTAAGGTGATTTTCATCTATAGCTAGTATTAGAATCAAGATAAACTTTCAGTTTTGTATGATAGGAGAAATCCTCTTTCTTTCTTTGATAACCACTCTCCTGTCTGAAAATAGTAGAGTTACTGCCATGTGAGGCTGTTTTTTCCATTGAGATCCCATAAAGTGGGAGAGAGTTGGTAAGCCTTGCATGTATTGTTATTTCCTTCAGATTTACAATTAAAATTTATTTATGTCATTAATTCATATAGCATATATCTTTGCCTCTAAATGCACTATTCACTCATGCTTTCATTGGTTTAGTGTTATGTTGGTGTTATCTAAGATTAGAAGAGAAGTCCAGTGAGTATTCCTGCTCACTCTTGCATACTAGGACATGCCGAGAAGTTTCTGTAGATCATCAGTTTAATAGCTGTGTAGATTAAAGAGAACAGAATGATTACATGCACCTATTCTTTTCACAAAGAATGATAATTGGTTTGTTTGTTGCCTTCTATAATGTTTACAGCTTAGAAAAATCAATTAACTAGCTAATTAATGAATGAGAATCCCACATTTTTGGACATATGCTCTTATATAAAGCAATTTCCTTTAATCAGCATGTGTCATGAATATTTTATGTAGTCTATGAGGAAACTGGAACAAAGAGAATCTATGCAAGGATACTGGAATTTTCAAAGATGCTTTGCTATAATAATTTTTTTTTCTTGGCTAGAAAGATGATTCAGTGGCTACTTTTGCAGAGGATCTTGATTGATTTTCAAGCCTCATTTGGCTGGTCACAAACCTCTGTTCCTCCAGTGTTAGGGGATCCAATGACGTCTGTTGCCACTGAGGGCAATGTATGTACATGATACTTATGCACATATGCAGGCAAACATATTAGCACAAACAAAAAATAAATCTTAAATATTTAACTATTCCCTTTTGATTTAAGCATACTTTCATAATAAACTATTGCTGTTATTGCTTTTGATTATTTTACAGAGTGTGACAAGTTACCAATTCCTCATGAATGAAAAATCCTGGATACTCACATTTCTCGATAATGTTTGTAAAAGAATGTCCTACTAACAGAGATAATTTTTCAAAAAGGAAAAAAGCTGAATTCACTGGGCATTTTCAATGGATTTAAGGAGGGTATAATATTGCATTGGTGATTCTGGAAAACATAGATTGGTTATAGTTATTCAGAACTTTTGAGTCTCACAACCTCTGTACTCCTTTGTTTTGCAATGATCCCTTAGTCCAGGGAAGGGGAAGAGATGCAATATAGATGTTTCATTTAGTGCTGACTATTCCACGGATTCTTATTCTCTATGCCCCTTGACTAGTTGTGGGTTTCTGTGTTAGTTGTCTACAAAACAAACAACATCATCTTTGATGATGTTGTTATGAGTCAAGTTAATATATGCCCATTTTAAGAGAGTAGATAGAGAGATGGTGCAACAGTTAAGGGTACCTGCTACTCTTGCAGTGGACTTGAGTTCAGTTCCTATTATCCAAGCATGTGTAACCCAAGCTCCAGGGGATGCCATACCTTCTCCTGGCCTCTAAGGGCCACTACACTATAGTGCAGATATCTCTACAAACATACAACCATATATACAAGTTATTTTTTAAATGTTTATATTGAAATTTTTATATTGAAAATTTAAATAAGGGGAAAATAATTGCTATCTTGTACTGTGTTTCATGAATAAAATATACCTTCTCAAAAATCTATATGTTCTACATTCTCATTTATTGGTTGGACTTACTAGTTTTATTCTCATTATTAGAAAAGATATCCAAGAACACTAAAATCTAATTTAATATTATGCATTAAATAAGTTTATTTGCAATTTAAGATTCAAATCCAAAGAGAGTAAATACTTATGTTTTATTAATTTATTGTTTTGGAAACTCATGGACATTAATTTTGTTCTATTAGCCATTCAACCCTATGTTGGTACATGTAAAGACAAATGTGCTTTTAAAATGTACCCATTTTGAAAACAAAATATTTTAAATTAAATAATACAAGGAAGATCCCATGCTGTGAATTGAAACAGTTTATCACAATAAAGGACTGAAAAGGACTTGAATTTCCATAGAAGTGTACCTCATGCATGCTAGGGAAGTAGTATAGTATTGAACTAGATCTACTGTGAGAGATAGCTCTTAACAAGTAGTACTTGAAAGCAAACACTGTTCTAAGTGTTTCCTTTTCCTTTGTGTGCAATCTCTGTGCTCCTGTGGAATGGACTTCATCTACAATCCTGTCTTCCCAAAAAGGGAAATGACCAAATGTTCCAGAAAATTGCTTGTGTCAATATACAACTCTCTGCTGACCTGACTTACAAAGCCCGGTAGTCTCTCTGGAAGTAAGAGTGGAGGTTTTGGCATATTTGACTCCTGTTGTATTCAAGGCAGAATTTTATAATATGTGAAGGGACATGAAAAGGCTAAATACCCTTAAGTAATCAGTGTTTATAGAAAATACATTAATAAATTGCATTTTGAAATTAGTCAAAGAAAAAAATTTCTTCAAACAAGGGAAAATCCAAATTTCTCTAGGAAATGTCAAAAGACATTTTAGTACTGCATATTAATTTAAAACTGAAACATTTTTAAATCTTATTTATTTTATGTGTTTTATCCAATGCAAATTAGAGAAAATGATTTTTCAAGGCTTTTGTAGTTTCAGACTCTTTGCTTATAGTCTACCATCTGTACTAAACACATGAGGGGAGACCTTTTATTGGCTGATTTTATNTGTCAACCTGACACAGCCAGCCTCATCCTCATCCGAAGAAGGAGCCTAAGCTGAGAAAATGCCTCCATGGGATCTAGCTGTAATGCATTTTCTCAATTAGTGATCAGTAAGGGAAGGCCCAGCCCATGGCAGGTGATGCCGTCCCTGGGTTACTGGTCCTGGCTTCTATAAGAAGGTAGGTTGACCGTGGCAGAGCACTGGGCTGAGCTCCCAAAGTCCAAATGAAGAGTAGGAGGAGTGAGAATATGAGGAAAGAGATCAAGATCGTGATGGTGTCACGCACTGAAACAGCTTATTCTTTACCCAAGCTAATGGGAGCTCAACAACTTTGGCCAGATAGGGAAGGAACCAGCTTAGGACCAAGCTAGTACCTCTGAATGTGGGTGACAGTTGTATGGCTGGAGCATACTGCGGGGTCACTGACAGTGGCATCAGATTTGGCCCTGCCGCTTGTGCTGAATTTTTGTACCCATTCTCTTTGGATGGATATCTTGTTCAGTTTGGATGGAGTGGGGAGGGCCTTGGTCCTTCCTAGGAGAAATGTGCCTTGCCGTCTCTGGGGAGTGGATGGCGGCGGAGGGGTGAAGGTGGAGGGAATGGGAGGAGAAGAGGAAGTGGTAACTGTGATTTGTATGTAAAACGAAAAAAAGAGTGTTTGTTTTCTTCTTTAAAAAAATATAAAATAGGTGGGTTGAGCAAGCCCTGAGAGGCAAGCCAGTAAAGCAGTTTCCCTGAATGACTTCGGTATCAGCTCCTGACTCCAGGTTCTTGCACTGAGTTCCTGTCCGGACTTTTTTCTGGTAATGAAAAGCAATGTTGAAGTGGAAGCTAAATAAACCCTGTCTTCCCCAACTTGATTTTTGATAATGGTGTTTCATTGCTGTTGCAATGGAAACCCCAATTTATAACTATAGTTTTTTGCATGTAAGAATCAAGGTGTGGGTAGGGTAACAATGTTCTCTTTTTCAGCGACATCTCTGAGAAGCATTGATATCAGATATGGATATAAATGAAAGCAATGAAGAACATACAAATTAAGAAGACAATATAAGTCATTCAAAATGTATCGCATGACATTATTGCTGAGTTAAATAATGATATAAAGATATTTACATCTATGTCCACTTAAGATCTGTGGATCTAATTTGTTTCCATTTTAACTATTCACTAACACTTACTGAATATCACATATCTGTTTCTGGTGCAAGCCTAGATTTCCCTCTGCCTTTAAGGTCTACAGTCATTCTCTGTAAACCAATGATCATAAAGCATTGTGATAAGTCTGAGTAAGGAAGGCATGAGGTTCCACCCAGTAAGCAGTACTTCTCGGTGGCCTCTGCATCAACTCCTAACTCCAGTTTCCTGTCTTATTTGAGTTCCTGCTCTGACTGCCCTTTGATGATGAATGCGATATGGACATATGGAAGTATAGGCAAAATAAACCCTTTCTTCCCAAAGTTGTTTTGATCATGGTGTTCATTGCATCAATAGATTTTTTTTAAATTTGAGGCAGGTTCTCTGTGTAGGTCTTGTTGTCCTAAAACTTGCTCTATAGACCAGGCTGGCCTTGAACTCACAGAGCTCCACCTACCTTTGTCTCCAGAGTGCTGGGATTAAAGGCAAGTGCCAACACCTCCTGGTGCAATAATAATAATAATAATAATAATAATAAAAACTTAACTAAGACAATAACCAAGAGAATGTGCAAACATGCATGAAGAAATAATAAAATTAGCAGTATACATACATTCCTGATCAATTTTGTCATGAAATTTTGAAACAATTTAAAGACTTTTTCTAACTACTTTAGTGTAAAGAGAGATCTAAAATATGGCATTTTATAAATATAACCCAAGTTCCATTGATCAATAGTGCGGTGTCAGTGACTTGGGAAATATTAAGCATAAAAATTTATAACCTCTATGTAATGTCTTTGCACACATTTTTCTCATAAATATCTAGTCCAGATTGTGGCATAGCTTTCTGCCTGTTAAATTCCATATGCTGCTCTCCTCTCAATTCCTTGCTTTAAATGTCTATTTTCAGAACCTATTTATTCCTGTCACTTTGTTTTGGCCAAAGCAGGGTTATCCCTCAGATCTTGAAGTAAGTTATAAACAACAGAGTATTGTTGGCCAAGAGTCAGATACTGTGGCATTTAACCCCTAGCCTTTCCCATGCCTAAGACACTTTCTCTTTGTATCAGAATATTAATCTCCTCAGAGTTGGCTACTTCTGTCTTCTCAGCATGGTTAGCTCTAGCCCTTGGGAAATATGTCCAAATACTTCTGCTTCACCTTTTAGAAAAGTTCCATCTGGTAGGGTATTCTTTTGTAGAAGCATTTGCATTTGTATTGAAAAGCATATACTTTTGAGAAAAAATCATCAGAAAGAAATTAGTTTTATAGGAAATATTCACTTTGTGGGGAATAATTCTAACTATAAAAGATACATAATCTAACTTTCCAGAAAAAAAAAACACATTGCTTAATTGTCGAAGAATAAATAAACTTAATTGTGGCACAACTTGATATTTCAACAATGCTACAAAGAAAATCTCTGAAACTACACCAAACAAAAGAGTCATTCATATGTATTTGGCCTATATTTCTCTAAATTTTCAATTGTTTGACCCCGAGCAGTTCAGGTCGACCAAGCACCACAGGCCTATCAAAGAATGTATTACAGGATATTTGGATATTATATACCTACTTCAAAAATATTTTTTCTTGTAGATGTAATTAAATATCTATGAAATGAAATTCACTATCCAAGCTGTATGGATATGTAATATTTCATAGTTGATGTTCACTGCAGTACAGCTTGTTTCTTGAGTGTTCTTTTTTAAGTGTGAGATTCTGCCAGCTGTAAAAGAATACTCTATAGCAGGTAGTTTAACAAGCAAACATCTTTTTTAAAAAATAAGAAGCTAGAATATCAAAGAACAGGGTTCAGAGATACAATATCAATTACTGAGAGTTTTTATTTCTGGTCATAAACACTGACTTGCTCCTTCCTTGAGGGGGTAAAAGGAAGGAAAAAGAAGCAAGAGAGTGTGAGTAAAAATATAAGAGAACAGAGAAAGAGAGGAAGGGAAGGAAAAGGAAGGTGGCAGTAGAGGCAAAGAAAGATGAAGAATGGGAAAAGATGGAGACTGGAGTAAAAGAAGGGAAGGAGGGAGGACGTCAAGAGAAGAAATAAGAGAGTAAGGAAGCTGGGTGGTGGTGGCGCAGCCTTTAATTCCAGCACTCTGGAGGCAGAGGCGGGTGGGTCTCTGTGAGTTCTAGGTCAGCCTGAGCTACAAGAGCTAGTTCCAGGACAGTCTCCAAAGCCACAGAGAAACCCTGTCTGAGAGAGAGAGAGANGAGAGAGAGAGAGAGAGAGAGAGAGAGAGAGGGAGGGAGAGAGAGAGAGAGGGAGAGAGAGAGGGAGAGAGAGAGAACAAGGGAGAAGTCTTAAAATGGAAGAAGAGGATAGAGGGAATGGAATAGGAAGAGACGAGGTGAATGAAGAGTGGAAGGGAAGAAAGTGGAAAGGGTAGCACATGAGAAGAGAAGAGAAAAAAGGGAGAAGGAGGTAAATATGGAGATGAGAGAATAAAGGAAGGGAAGGAGACAGGAAAAGCATAAAGGGAGGAAAGGAAGGAGAGAAGAAGGGAAGGAGATAGAGACAGAATAAGACAGAGACTTCTGTGTGTCTTCTAGAAAGGCAGGAACCTCAATCTAAGATTAGTTCATGACCCAATTAACTCATTAACTCTCCAATTTTTTAAGTATAATTGACATAGACAATAGACTCACATTATAATTGGTTAATGTTATAGCAACTGTATATATGTTAAAACTATTTTATTAATTCCTTCACAATTTTATATAATGTGTTTTAAACATACCCATGCTTCCACTTACCACCTTTACAACCCCCCCCTTTCCTTCCCACCCAACTTTGAGATGACTTTTTTATTCTTTCTCCAGTTTCTATTGCTTAATTATTCTTGGAATTGTAGCCTGTTTTGGTGTGTGGTTTGCCTACCAAAGGTCACATATCAAAAACACTGTCTCATCCTCTCCCAGTAGCAATCAAGTGCCAAAAGCTTCTCAACTAGCAGCGGGATGACATACACACCTTTCCCCTACACACTGCTGTTTCATCTGGCTGAAACTTTTGCACATCTTGTGCATGCTACCATGTAACTGTGATATCATATATGCATCTACCATGTTATGCCTGAAGACTATTTCCTTGACGGTATCTACAGCCTTGGCTTTTCCAGTCTTTCCTACCATCTTCTAGAAAATTTATTGGGCCTAGATGTGAGATATGAATGTTTGATTTACAGATGAATACTGGGAAGTTTGTTTTTATCTTTGCATTGAACTGATTTGGGTTTCTGTATTAATTTACATCTACTGTAAATAGAAGCTTTTCTTCGAAGGGCTGAGAGATGGTCTGATCTATGGTTATAGCAGGAAGCTGTTAGGACTGGTTGTTTTAATGCTATGTCTACTTAGCAGAATAATAGCATTTCATTCTCACCTAGGTATAATGAATATCTAGCCACAGGTTCTTGGCCAATTTAATACTTACATCTCATGGAGCAGGCCATTGATCCCAACCATATGTCAGGTAATTCCCACAGAATGTAAGTGACAATTGAAAGAGTGAAACTAACTTGTTAGGTCAATCATTGTGTGGCATTCAGCCTTCACACCTGTGTACAAGTGAGAATTGCATTTCTCTTCCGACAGCCTGCATAGCACATTCCAGCACCATGAATTTTAGCCCAAACGAGGAAGCCTAAATTTGGATACTAGGTTGAAGTCTGCATGTTCTGTAATTCCAGTATCTGATGTCTTCATCAATAGGAACTTACTGTCAAGTTATGGAGGGTAGCCACCGCTGTGTATGTTCTGTAATTTGGGGGGTGTTTTGTGAGCCCATTGGCAAATATCTTATCAAGAGGTAACCCATTCCTGGAACTAGAGTTTTAGTTGGGTAAACTGAATAATTATTTGGAATATTGCCTCCCCATCTCTCATTGTGGAGTAATGCCACCAAATCTCTCTCTTCTGTGTGTAAAAGTACACAATTTATGAAGGTTTCACAGTTGCAGATTTCCATATGGCTTTTAAATAAGACTTAATATTAGTTATCCCTCCCCACATTCCTTGTTTTCACTGCCTCCAAGATCTCATGCATGTATAGTTGTCTTCTATTATTCCCCATTTACTCTTTATACTACTGTGTTCTATCTCTACACATTTGATGCCCCCTAGAAGTAGTCCCTTACTAAATTTCCGGCCTCTGTTGCTATTCCAAGTAGAACACCTGTCTCTGAATGTTTATATTCTAATATCAAAAATTCATAGAAATTATTTTTCTGTATCTGAGTCACCTTATAGAAACAAACTGTAAGGTATCACAAAATATTGATGATTTTGTCATGCTAGAAAACTTGTCCTTGTTTTCTTTCAACAAATTTGCTCCCACCAATTTGCATTAGACAAATAATAAGTTCATTTCTATGACAAGAGCTTAATTTACCTTTCCTAGAATGTCATGTAAAGGGATCACACAGCTACCTGCGCTTGACATCTAAATGCTTGCTATATTTAAGATCCATGAATGTTATAGCTCATACATGAAGTTGTTCCTTCCTACAGATGTATTAGTTAGTCTTTCTATGTATTTGTCTTAAGTTTGCTCCTACAATGAGAAACTATTACAAATTAGCTATGAATATATGTGAAAGTCATTGATAGGCATCTGTTGTAGGAGGAGACAGGTCATTTGTTTCCGGGCCACCCAGAATCCTGAAATAATCACACAGAAACTATATTATTTAAATCACTGCTTTGTCAATCACTAAAGCATATTGCTAGCTAGCTCTTATATCTTTGGTTAACCCATTTCTAATGTTTTATATTTTACCACAAGGCTTGTGGCCTACCAGCAAGGTTCTGGCATGTCTGTCTATGGCAGCAGCTCCATGGCTTTTCTTGACTCTGCCTTCTTTCTCCCAGCATTCTGTTTAGTTTCCCCTACCTAGTTCTGTTCTGCCCTGCTATAGGCCCAAAGATGGTTCTCTGTTAATCAATGGTAATCACAACATACAGAGGGGAATCCCACATCAACTCCCTTTTCTATCTAAATTAAAAGGAGGGTTTTAATTTTAACGTAGCAAGATTACATACAATTAAACAGCTAACAATCAAGAATTATAGTTACAATATTAATCTCTACTTTATCTTTTGTCATAACTAAGGAAAACTGTAATTATAATTATATATTTGTCAATTCCATCAAAGACTGCAGAAGGATATAATATTACCTAACTTAATTGAAAGTACAATGCAAGCAACTTCCAACACTCTAGAATTGACAGAGACATCTCGCTGCCTGGACATTCATCCAAAGTTCTTCTGTATCTCTGTAGCATCTGTCTTCAGCATACACACCAATATTATTCAACATATTTTTCCATGAAGCACAAAATTTCAAAGATAGTTTCAAATTTCAAAGATATTGGCAGTTTGTCAGTCACTTTCTTCTCTTTATTGCAGAATGTGTGGCAGATTCTTTTATGAAATTGGAACTCCAAAGGACAGTCTCATATTCTTTAGGCAACATCAGCAATCATTTTCCTGTGGGTCCTGCATGTCCAATTTATACAGCATAACATCGAGCTGTCCAGGTAAGAGTAGTTTCTTGACCAATGGCTAACAGACTCCATGAGGAAGCTCTTAGATGTCCCCTATCCTCTTGAAGTAGATTGGTGCTGCCAGAAGCATATGTGTCTCATTTCATGAAAAATCCTAAGTTCCTAAAACATTTTAAGTTTTATATTCTATTCTGAAAGTCTCTAAAAGATTTGAAGAATAGCAAACTGAAATAAATCTCTATATATTTAGAAAACCTACCTAACAAGACTATACATTTTACTATTATAGATGATTATCTATTAACATGTATTTATTAATTATACATTACATTTTAAAATAATATACACAAACACAATACCTTAATCAAGTGCAGAAATATACAAATAAAAAACTTACCTTAAATTTGTATCAATAAACTAATATCTATACCAATGCAAAACTGTATAGCATATACCCCTTTAAATATAAAAAACATTTATAAACAATATTTGGGAATATGGGCAGAGTGGTCTCCAAATGTTTCCTGCTTTCTCTTAGGCAAAGTAATTTCACAGTGACCTTTCAGGGGGTCTTGGTCCATCAACTCACATTAGTCTGGAAGAAATCCATAGGTTCTCATCTTCTGGTGAAACAAAAGAAGAACCTCTTTTCCAAAGCAACAAATCCTTACATACAAATTCTGAAGTAGATAACTCTTAAAATATATATGCTGGTTTAGTTTAGCAGCCCATACAATGAAATGTCTTTCTGTACTTATCTCCTTCACAGTCAAAAATTAAAATAAAATCATATACATAATCCAGACTCTTTGTATATATTTCATCTTTATGTGACTTATATATTTTTACTCTATTACTTTTTAATATTTATTTTCCCTTTACTCCTTTAATCTATGACTGTACTGTTTCTTTAAAGACTTTGTTGTATTTTTTTGAACATTTACTTCCTTTATACTCTATACTCTTTTTCTTCTCTCTCCCATGCCTATATACATTTTGTAAACACACTATGTCTCATTTAGAGGCCTTTTATGTCTGAATCTGTCTCATTATATACCTGAAATTCTTTTCTGTCCAGGAGCACTTCTTTAAATGCTAAGCAACATTACTAGAACTAAGGCTGCTTTGTGGTTTGGCTCCACTCAATCCAACATGTCTGAGGTTCTTTCATGGCTTCTGAAAGCCCTTCTCTCTGCCCCAGATGTAAGGTCTGGTCTCAGCAGTTCTGTGTTGGCATTAACGAAATTGTAATACTCTGCTTACAGAGCATATTTAAATAAATATTCCATAGCTGGACCTCCTGAAAGAATCAGAGCCATTTGTGATGGAGAACCAGGAAGCAGCCATTTTTTAAAGAAGCTGTGCCATTTTTACTGCTAAAGATGAGTCACGAAACTTCTTAAAAGAGCCAGGTCTTTGCTTTCTGCCATCAAAAACAGCAAGAAGCTGTGTTAAATTCTGTTTGTTACACACACACACACACACACACACACTCTAGAATTCCTTTTTAAGCTTTCTCAGATTGAATGTGGATATAGTGAGCCACATTTGGCATGCCAAATTGTTGTAGGAGGAGGCCAGTCATTTGTTTTCTGGCCACCCAGACTCCAGAAATAATCACACAGAAACTACATTATTTAAATCACTGCTTGGCCAATCACTTAAGCATATTGCTAGCTAGGGCACAAATTCTGGTCATAAATAATACTGTAATTGTTGCAAAATAAAATCTCTCTTTATGTTTTTAATACATGGCCTATATTTACCATCTGTCTATTATATCTATCTCTACATATACATATATATGCATGACATTTGCATGTCATAATAATGTGTGAAAATATGAGTTTTGTTTATTACTAAATATATTTCATACATTTGACAAAACATAAATTTCACATTTACATTTGTAAAGTGTTTTCATTCCATTTATCTTATTGTTAACTTTTGTGATTATAGATAATATTACTGGATTGTTTCCCTCTGTGTCATAAGCCCTAGGTGACATGTTTATTATTCCTAACAAATTATAATGTGTCATTTAGTAACATCTTTAGAATAAAGAAATTTTTGTATGTACTTGATTATTTATCATTTGCAATCTTCTGATAAACTTTTTTGACTTACTTTTTTTCTAGAAATATTTATACAAATTAATTTTAGAAGCTAAACAGCATCAAAAATGAAATTGAATACACAAACTGACATATATATGTATATACTAATTCTTGATTCTATTCACTGACTTCTCTCATACGCACACACACACACACACACACATAAGAGGGGGTTAAGTTTGCATATAAAAAATTTGGGCTAAATTAAGCATCTACAGGTTATCAGAGATCATGGTTCTTCCATCTGCATTTCAGCTTAACACCCACGGACGTATTACCTTTTGGTTCTCTGAGCCCTGGGTGACTGTTACCTAGCCAAAAGCATGCCTATAAAGAGTAAAGTGTCCTCCAGATGCAATTTTCCTTTTCATCTCAAGTATAAAAAGTTTTTCCAGAAGCCTTGCAGCAGATTTCCACTTATAATCCAGTTACCAGAAAAATTTTGCAGTCACTACTGGCTTATGTCAGACTGGAAAATTGAGGATCTGAATTTCCACCCTTTGCCATATGATAAAATAAATGATTTTCAATGTGCCTTTAGCCTTACTCTTCAATGATTTTTGTCTCTATAGGAAAAAGGAAGAAATTATCTCAAAAATTTCCCTTTTAACCCCATCAGGAATCTAATGAGGTCCAAGATGTCAACAGTAGTTTTAATATACAAGAATATTTGTGCTCACACAATGGGGGCCTGCAAACATACAGCTGTCTGTTTTTTCTTTACTTGTATTTTGGATCATATCTTCTTCATTTTATCTCACTTGCTTCCATTTTCCAAATAGTTCACAACTAAGTTACATTCCTTTCTCTTTTTTTTAGTACATCTCAGGAGTCTTTATTGTACAGATGCAGAGTGACTTCACACTATAATAATATGAGCCCCTGGGGATGCTCTACAATAGACGCTTATTGGTACTACTATCCCTGAAATCCACAGAAAACAAAAGACACTCTGGAAAAGAGATGGGTCAAACTACCAGAGCAGGTCACAAGGCTGGAGAGTGACTAAATATGACATTTTCCACTGTAGAATATGCTATATTAAAACAACAGACTCTATGTTTTTGCTGTTACTATGTCTCATGGATTCTACTCATGAACTGCTCTCTCTATTGTTTATTTTTTCATGAACACCATTTACGAATTCCTCAATTGCATACTTAGTACTCTATTAGAAGAAAAGAGAGGCTAAGCTTACTTATGGGAGTCCTGCCCTTTCTTGGATAATACAAGAGAAAGGAATTGGATGTTGGTGTAGGGTAGTTTTGAGAGACTGGGAGCGGAAGATGGGCAGAGGTTGTGGCCAGGATATTAAATAGATGAATTTAAAAATAGAAAAAAGAAAGAATAATATAGAGACAGAGAGAAATGAAAGAGGAAGATGGAATTAATATTTTTTCAGACCTCATCCATATAAATGTCATGCTTAACACACCCTTTAGACTACATCATATCAAACTGAAAATGACTACCTATAAAGACTAGGCTTTGAGATTGCTAACATATTTTGTTTCAGTCAGCTGTGACCAAAACACAATGATCATGTGGTAATGAAATGGGATTTCCTACCTGTGTTGGTTTGAATGAGAATAGCCCACATAGTTTCATATATTTTCATATGGTTCCAGTTGATGGAACTGTTAGAGAAAGATTAAGAGCTGTGGCCTTATTGGAGGAGATGTTTTTCTGGCCCTGAGCTCTGAGGTAAACCCACATCCTCCTCCTCCTCCTCCTCCTCC
>LOEQ01000783.1:260794-277522 GCA_001685075.1 Bramus lutescens | reverse complement strand
CCTCCTCCTCCTCCTCCTCTTCTTCTCTCCCTCCTCTCTTTCTCTCTCTCCTTTCCCTCCTTCTATCTCTCTCTCCCTCCTTCTCTCCAGCCTTATATTTTTCTCTCTCTTTTCCCTCTCTTCTACTTACCAATAAGGTGTAACCTACTAGCTACAGCTCTAGTGACATATCTATTTGACTGGCGCCATGTTGCAATTGTCCAACATGATGATCATGGACCAACCTTCTGAATGTTAAGTGCCAGTAAACTCTTTTTTGTTTCAAATGCTTGTTTAAGGCTTCTCTTTACAGCATTAGAAAAGTAACTAAGATACTACCTTTAAAGAATTCCTTGTCTACTTTATGATGAACAATTCCAGGATTTGATAGCAAAGCATCATAAAGTATTTATTTAATCAAGGCCTTAATATGGTTTCATGACAACTTTTTTTAACCACTACTTCTAAATATTTATTTTACTATCCTTATAATACTGATAAAGTCACTAAAATGCATTGCTTCTGTTTGTTTCTTTGCTTTCTTTCTTGCTTTTAAATGTGAACTAGGAGATAAGATTATTAGCGAGATATTTCCAGCAGACTGTTATTTGTAGATTGACTTTGTAGATGTTTCATCAATGTCAAGGGACACTTGGGTACAATAAGTTACCAAGATAACCATAAAATTGAGATTACAGATCTTAGAGAGGGAGCGTATTTTACTTTCTTCTAACTATACAGACAAACATGAAGCTACTGAATAATGAACATGTGTCTTAGGCTACCTAACTCAATATTCAATAAGATCCCACAGTGTAAAACAGAGGGAGATTGTTTCCAGTTTCTCGGGGAGCAGAGATTGATGACAAGTAACAAGGACTCCTAAGGAGAGGAAAGAATCACTATAAAAACTAGGATTGATGTTCTCAACATCTTTGTTAAAGAAAGAGTACCTCAAATTTACTTAATTTGTAGTATTTTAGAAATTTATGAATTAGTATAAGTGGGAAAGTTTGAATTGGTTGACATTTTTGTGGGAATATAGTCTCCCTTGAGAGGAAAACCACTAGACATATCCATAAGAAATCATGTAGATTCACTTAATTCAGGTAGAGTAACCCACTCTTAAAAAAATAAAAACAACTTTTTTTTTGATTCTTTGTGGATTTGCATCATGTATCCTGATCCCATTCGTCTCCCCAACCCATCATATTTGCTCTCTGCCCTTGAAACTTTCCCCAGAAAATAAGAAAAATATAAGAAATAAAACAAAAATGAAATTTAAAAAGAAGAAGAAAATCTCAACATGGAATCTGTAGTGTCACACAGTGAGTCTTAAAGTATACCCTTTACTTGTATACAACTTTATTTGTAAGTGTTCATTGCAATTGGTCTGATTTGAGATCCTAGCTTCTGCTACTTCCTCTTTCTGAGCCCTCCCTGGGACTCCTCTTGGATATCCTGCTGTTGTCTTCTGTTATCACAATCAGCTGATCCGGTCCCAGCTCCTTCTTATGCTCCAGTAGTTCATAGAGGAGGTGGATATTGGAGTGGTCCAGCTCACATCCCTTGTTCTGAGTCTGGGTGGTAACTGGATTGGTCAGACTTCCGGCTTTCCTGCATCATCACCACCAGGGCTAGTTCTCTTGTGCTGCCCATCTACTAACTCACTGCAGCAGTCAGCAAGGAGGGGCCAGTTCTGCTCTCACTCTTCCTGGGGGAGGAAGAATTCCAAATGAAAAACAAAGAGAAAAAAGACAGTTGAACACAATCATTCATTTCATTGTCTCTACTTTCTGATCACAAATTCATGTGTGACCAATTGCCTGAGTATTCTGAGGCCACGCCCTTCCTGCCGCAATGATGGACTGTACCTTGGAATTAAGTTGCTGAGATTAGAGTAAAATTAAATATTATTTCTCCACATCCTTTCGTCCCTCTACACCATACCATGTATCACATTCATACCAGCTCTTTTTCAAATTTATGCCCTTTTTTCATTTATTGTTGCTGCGTGTGTGTGTTACTAAATATGTAAACACAGTCCCAATAATGTTACCTCTCTGTGTGTGTGTGTGTGTGTTTTAAGGGCATTGGATAGCCAATTGGTGTGCTGTTCCATGGAAAATACATTCTCCCACTCTCAACATTTCTTAGTTGCCTAAAGGACTTTGTCTAACATTGGGGGCCTCCTGAGCTTTGCCCTTACCACATTAGCAGGTCTACTGGTGTAGTCTTTGCTCAGATTATGTTTAGGTAGCCATGTTATTGAGACTTCATTGGTGTAACTTCTCTAACAGTTTAAGGAGACAAAGTCACACAGCGAATTCCCTGTTTTTCTGCCTATTAGAATTGTTCTACCTACCCCTTCCTCCATTAAGAAATTACGAGCTACTCAAAAATACAAATGTTAAAGGAAAATATTATTTTCACAACAGTGCTATGAAACTAATCCTTTCCATACTTGTTTATAAACAGCACACACATATCTATATCTAGTTATATCTATATCTATATATATGTATTCAAACTCATTAATTCATATTTTGGATAAATTCTCTTGGACTATGATAGCAAAATGAAAATCCACATGTACTGGTGAAGAAGTTCAAGAGATTTTGAAAACAATAACAACAAAAATTCTTTAGAAAACAGAATATAAATTGTCATATGAGCCAACCCTCCTACCAATGCATATGTGTCAAAAAATTGAAATTGGTATGTCAAATCAAAGTTTACACTCTATCCTCATGGTGGTATTGTTCCCAATTGCTAAGATCTAAAATCAACCTAGCTATTCAAATAGTAAATGGATTTTAAAATGTATAAAGTTGTAATTTTTCTATAGTGCAACAAGTGTGTCTAGGAGTGAACAACAGTGTGCCAGTGAATAATAGCAACAACAAGACAGATTATCGAGAGATATTAAATAGATAAATGATGATAGGAAGGAAGCTAGCTAGCTATTTGATAGATAAATAGATGGTCAGATAGATAGATAGATAGATAGATAGATAGATAGACAGACAGACAGACAGACAGATAGATGTATAAATAAATGATACATACATACACAGACAGACAGGTAGGTGGGTGCGTGGGTAGATAGATGGAAAGATACATATATATATATATATAGTTGATAATGATACATAGCATTTTTCAAAACTCAAATTTTCACCTTTCTTGATAAAATAATTTTTTATGTTTAAGGTAGTGTAATTTTAACTTCATTTGGATACTGGAGCCACTAAGATTCTGATGGTTTTAGTGAAAAGGAGTCAATGTATTGATAACAAAGAGATAATGGATGCTGCTATTCTAACAGGTCCATTAAACAAATGCAGTCATCCTGACAGAAATAATTGAACTAAAAGTCTTTACTCAGGCTAAAACCCTAAGTAGATCCATAGGTCTTCCAGGGTTAAACTCATCATCGACATGAAATGGACAATCTCTTCCTTTGCACTGATTGTCCTCTAGCACTTGTCATTCTATGGAAGAGGAGAGGTAAACACAGAACATCCCATCTCACTTGTTTGAAAGACTGTCAGGGAGCCCTGTGGATTTCTTCTTTTCTGTAGGAAGCCTCTCTATTGAAACTTACTCTCTGTTGTATGAGGAGATGATTCTTGAAATGTGGTTCTTTATCAAATAAAGGATAATTTAAATCTTTATAAATTAAATAAAAGCAACATTATTTTGGGTATAAAACCAAAGGATGCTCAAACATACCACAAGAATGTGATGAACTATGTTCACAGCAGCATTGTTTGTCATAACCAGAACCTGGAAACAACAGAAAAGCCCCTTGGCTGAAGAATGGATCAGAAATATGTGGTCCATATACACAATGAGGTATTGCATAGCAGAAAAATGACATCTGGAAATTTGCTGGCAAATGGATGAATCTAGAAAACATCATATTGAATGAGGTAACCCAGACACAGAAAGAAAAATATTACATGTACTCACTCATAAGTGCTTTTTAAACATAAAGCAAAGAAAACCATCCTACAAATCACAATCCCAGAGAACCTAGACAACAATGAGGACCCAAAGAGAGACTTACATAGATCTAATCTGCATGGGAAGCAGGAAAAGACAAGATCTCCTTAGTAAACTGGGAGCATGTTAAATATGGGAAATGATTGATGGGGAGGGGAGAGGAAGGGAAAGGAGTGAAGAAAACTATGTAGCTCGATAAAATCAATAAAATAATTATAGTTCCATTTTTCTATATAGGACTTAAATTTTGTCAGGTATTTTAACTACTAACTTATTAAACTGACAGTGTGATTTCATGGAGACAATAAAACCATTGGTCAAATGAAAAGAAGTAAAAATGAAAGCTTTTCATTATCTTGTACATCTTTAACACTCCGCTGCGCACAATTTTCTATTATCTGAAATCAATAAGTAAATAACAAAATTATTTATTCTGAAATTCCAGAATTAATCATTGGTCTCAAGTCAACCCAGTCACACAGAAAGCTAAGTACAGACAACAACCTTCTAGAAAGCTATCCACAGTTACAGGTTTTAGTATAGATTCTTCACCACTCTTAGAGACACAGTCATTTTGAAATTTTCGGTAGTGTGTAACTCTACTTATTAATCTAGGAGAGATTTTTTTTTAAGTTTATAAGGGTCATTCCTTCCTCCTTTCCTTCCTTTTTTTTAAATAATTGAACTCAATGGAATATAAGCAGATAATACTATAAAGTAGCCACAAGAAAAATTGTATGATCTCACCCTTAAGTATATACTATAACGACTTCTCTGAAATAAATCCCAAGGTGAGCAACAAAAGCATCCTGGAAAGGCATCTAAATAATCGAGGATAATGACAGAAATAAACAGTCATTTTGAATTCCCAAAAGAGATGTAGATGTTTATTTGGTCCCTGGTTCGAGGAAATGTGAAAGATTCAATTGGCTTGGATTTTATCCAAGAGCCACTGACATGCTCTGAATTCAGGTCCCCACCTTTTATGTGTGAATGTGTTTATGTGTTTCATTCACCCTAAAGCTGGCCAAAGTTGGAACACCCTTAAGATCACTAGAATCTGCAGGAAGATTTTCTTGGCAGAACTATATAGCAAGAAAAAATAGGTTAATAATTCTTGCTCTATCTTTGGTCTAGGAAGAGAAGCTTGTCAGTATATCACTGTTTATATGACAAGATATTTCCTGTCTGTCTTTGTGAATGAAAGTGCAGCACACAAAAGACTTCTAGCATCAGCTGTATTTTAAAATAGAAAAAGAAATTTTCTTCTCAGTGTGCTTCCCAGTATTTTGTTCTCTTTCTTTGGTATGATTTTGCAAATCTGTTATATCAACATTTGAAAAAAATTATTAGATTTTATTTATTGCTATAGCACCAGTTAATGCACAGCATAATATTTTCTTTTTGATATTCTTGTTTTCAAATAACAATGGCATTGGTATCATGATGGTTGCTAGTTAAGTATTATAAAGGGCCTAGTTTCATATTATTGTGTTTTTAATAGATGCTGCAGATAAATAGGTGCATGGGTTTGGTTTACTATTAGATTACTGTTATGATTTGGACTTCATTTCTGCCTTCAAGGAACTTATTTTAAGAAGAGAAAAGGAAATTTAAGCAAATATGAATGGTTCAATGTGAAATATTTTTCCTAATGTGTAGAATGAATAAATGAATGACTGGGTTTGTAATTTAAACAAAACAGAAAATGCCCATAAATATGTCTTTGTTAACAAAAGCGTCATCTGATGGGACATTTTCTTTGCATAATGACTTACTACTATCCCTTTAGCTCATTAGAAAATATTGATTATGTTCATGGAAATAACTTTGTCAGGATGGAGACATAGATATTTGCTCATCAATGTCGAATATTATTATCTCAGAGTTTAATTTTTTTCTGGATATTCTTTCCTATTTGACATATCCCTGATCCTGGTAAATTTTATTAAATCTGTCCATAAAATTAAACAAAAGAGACTTTCATAGAGAACATGCCAGTTTTCTTTTCCCCAATAAATGTTTCTATGTGTAATAGTAGGTGATTAATAAATGCAGTATATTATTCAAATTTGACATAAACATTAGACCTGCAGTGATATCAATGATTATGCCATTGGAGATGACAGAATAACTAAAATGAAAGTTTGGAATTCCCAGAGATGAAGGAATAGTTCAAGATACACAAACCAGTCATTATAATCGACGATGTAAATAAACTGAAAGAATCAAAATATATGATCTTCTCATTAGATGCTGTAAAAGAGATTTGTACAAAATCCAACAGCCTGCATGATAAAATTATTGGAGAGATTACAAATAAAAGACACATACACAAGCATAATAAAGACAATTCACAGCAATCCTATGAAAACATCAATTAAATGAGAGAACGTCATAGCATTTCCACTAAAATCAGGACTAAGATTAAGCTGTCCACTCTTTCCATATCTAACCAATATAATACTTGAAGTTCTAGTTAGGCAATAAGACAATTTACAAAGATCAATGGGATAAAAATTAGAAATGAAGAAGTCTAAGTGTCATTATTTGCAGTTGATATGATAGTATTAATAAGTGAACACAAAATTATACCAGAGAATGCCTACAGCTGAAAAATACATTTAACCAAGTGACTGGATACAGGTTTAACTCAAATAAATCAGTAATCCACCTATATTCAAATGACAAACAAGGTAAGAAAGAAATCATGGAAGTAACACCCTTCACAATAGCCACAAATAAAATAAAATATTATTTGGTGTACATCTAATTTAGAAAGTTAAAGACTTACATGACAAAAACTTCAAGTCTTTGAGGAAAGAAATTGAAGATGAGATCAGAAGGGATTTAATAGATATAAATCTATATGCCTAGGGACACATGAGTTTTGATGCCAGAAATACAAAATATAAAAAAGAAATCATTTTCAACAAATGATGGTGGTACATCTGAATGTCAGCATGTAGAGGAATGCAAATAGATCCATATCTATCACTCTACATAAAACTCAAGTCCAAGTGAATCAAATATAAAAAATAGATACACTGAATCTAATAGATGAGAAAGCAGAACATTCTTGAGTACATTGGCACAGGAAACAAGCTAATGATCAGAATACCAATAACACAAAAACTAAGAACATCAGTCAATAAATGGCACCACAGAAAACTGAAAACTTCTATAAGACAAAGGACAAAATGCCAGTCTACAGAACGTGAAAAAGTTTTCACCAACTCCATATTGAACTGAGGGTTATTATCCAATATTTATCAAAAAAACTCAAGAAACTTGACATTAAAGATAATATAATTAAAAATGGAGTACAAATCTAAGCAAAAAATTTTCAGTAAAAGAATCTTAAGAGAATAAGGGACACTTAAAGAAATGTTCAATATTCTTAGCCATTTGAGAAATGCAAATCAAAATTACTTGGAGATTCCAACTTACACCTGGAAAAAAAGACTAAAATTTTTATCATCTCATTCTTATGAAGAGTGGAACAGATGAGACACTCCTCCATTGCTGGTGGGCATGCATATTTATACAGCCGCTATGGAAATAAATATGGTGTTTCCTCATAAAATGTATCTATCTACCTCAAGATCAGCTACACCACTTAGGACATATACCAAAAGGATGCTCCATTCTACTACAAGAGTACTTACTCAAGTATGTTCATAACGACATTATTAATAGTAGTAAGAAATTGGAAACGACCTAGACTTGCCTCAAATAGACTGAATGGGTAAAGAAAATGTGTTACTTTTACCAAATTGATTGTTACTTAGCTGTTAAGAAAACAATAGCATCAAGAAATATGCAGGCAAATCGATGCAACTAGAAAAAACTCATGCTGAATGATGTAGCACAAACCCTCAAGGACAAGCATGGCATGTCCTCATTTAAAAGTGAGTATTAGTTACAAAGCAAAGGACAATCGTGCTACAATCCACAAACCCAGAGAAGCTAAGTAACAAGGAGGGCTCAAGGATCTCGCTGGTAAGAACAAATAGAAAAGATTTTGAGGGTGGACTGAGGATAAGAAGGGATGGGAAACAAGAGAGATCAGGTGGAAATGGGCAGGTTGGAGGGAGAGAGAGCACTGTGAGAGACAACTGGAACTGGGAGCTTTTGAAGGAAGAGGTAGTAACCTAGTGCAGAGGAATCTACTAAGATGAATCTGGAATCTACTAAAGTACCCTAGCCAAGTGACCTATAATGGAGGATGCAGAGCCTGCACTTGTCATCTTTTATAACCATGCAATATTTCCAGCAGTGAGACTTGGTCATCAATCTAGCTTCAAAACATTTGACCAAATCTGCAGTCTGTCATGCCTACAAGATGTGGTGGGGTAATTGTGGAGAAGAATTTATAGCAGAGACCAACCAATGACTGCCCCACACAAAGAAAGGGAACCCATGTCTGACACTACCTGGTTGGCCAGAAACCAGAGGCAGGACAACTAACTGAGAGACCCAGGATAGAACCTAACATGACTGGTAAGAAAAAGATGACAATGAGATGATTCCTAGTGATATTCTGTTCTACTCATAGATCCGTTCCTAGTCCCGTTGTCATCAGAGAGGTGTAGTCAGCAGCTGATGGGAGCAGATGCAGGACCTTATGGCCAAATACTAGGTGGAGCTAGGAGAACTCCACAGAAGAGGAGAAGAAAGGATTGTAGGAGTCTGTCTTAGGGTTTCTGTTTCTGTGAAGAGGCACCATTACCATGGCAATGCTTATAAAGAAAAAAAATATTTAATTGGGGCGGCTTATATTTTCAGCAGTTTAGTCCATTATCATCATGGTGAGACATGGTAGAGTGCAGGCAGACATGGCATAGAAGTAGCCAGAAGTCCTACATCTTGACTCACATGCGACATGAAATGATGTGAGTCACTGGGTATGTCTTGAGTATATATAAGACCTCAAAGTCCAGTGACACACTTCCTCTGACAAGGCCACACCTCCCAATAGAGTTACTCCCTGTGAGGGTTATTTTCTTTCAAACCAACAAAGAGCCAGAGAAGCCAAGGATACCCTGAGAACATGGCTTACAGAATCAACTAGGCAGGGCTCATAGGGGTTCACCGAAATAGAAGAAGTGATCAGGGAGCCTGTATAGGTCTGAGCTAGGTTCTCTGCATATACAGTATGATTGTATAGCTTGGTGTCCTTTTAGGACTCTTAGCAGTGGGGGCAGAGATTGTCTCTGACTCTTGCCTGAGCATGGGGCCCCCTTTTTTCCCACTGGGTTTTATTGTTCAGTCTTGATATTAGGATTTGGGCCTAGTCTTATTGTAACATGTTAGGCCATGTCAGGTTGGTATCCCAAGGAGGCCTGTTTTTCTTTCCGAAAAGAAAGGAGGAGTAGATCTGAGAGAGAAGGGACATGAGTCATGAGGCTGGGAGGGGTGTAGGGAGGGAAGGATGCATTGTGGATGGATGTAAGGCATGAGAGAAGAATTTAAAAAGATGAGTCTGGGGTTTATGAGGAGTGGTAGTTGTTTATATTTGGTTAGTTTTCTTACATTATTCACATTCACCTCATATTTTCACTGTATTTCAAATAAAAACTAAATACCTTTGAAACATGTTAATTTCATCCTGATATTTAAAAGGCAACATTTCAAAACAGATAAACTTGCATGAAAACTGATCTTCCAATTTAATTCAGAGCCAATTCAGATAACTCCTTTAGTGACCCAAATTGTTGGTTAGCAAGTTGGTGAGTCAAGTGTACAGTATATGTTAAATGTATGAAGTCTACTTGGTTAGCGTGATTCTTCTCATGGGCAAGTGATAACATAGAGATAATTCTTCAGAACTGGAAATAATACATTTTTGTGAGAAATAGTACTGTTGCTAGTTGAAATTTTATTTTAAAATATAGCCAATATAGGGAATTTAGGTTTATAAAAAGCTAAATGTTAGATTGAAAATAAGAAGTCTTGTTTTTAAAGAAGTATTGTGATCTACCATTATCATTTTAAATGTCTTCTTAAGTGTGAGATTATAATTTATTTTCATAATTAAAATAATTCAGTGCCATCTGTAAATGTGCTGTCAGAAATAGCAGGTGTGCCCAATATTTAACTTACATTTGTATAAAAATTTTCAGTGTTATACTACCAAATAATTTAATCTCATTAAACTTTAAATGAATTTCTAAAAGTAGAAACCCTAATTAAAGACTCAGAGCACAGAACAGATACCCATTCAGAGTGAATCTCATCTAGAATTAATGGAAAAGCACGGAAATTAGTCAGCAAGAGGATTGTAACTTATTTAAAGATTTGTAAAATAGTATAATTACCTCATTTTCAACATGAATTTTCAACTCTGTAAAAATAGAATTGTAATAAAGGAAAGTCCAACACTTTTCTAAAACATTTTATGGCTTCTACTCTTAAACTCACCTTTTATCACATTTGGGGACATTCCTTAAATTATTAGACTCTATAAAATTAATATTAATATTTAAAAATAAAAAGATTAGTGCATTTCTATTATATTGCTATATGCCAATTTTAAGGATAATTCTAACACATGAAAATAATAATTAAATTAGTCATTGTTCAATAATACAGTATATCCTGTGAGTCAAAGTTAGTTAAATGGGCAAGTTGAGGAGAGTTTATAGGGCATAGGGGTGGATTTGGAACCTTGCCAACCATCGGTACCAGTTCACATGTGCAATTTAGAGAAAGTAACTTTTCTTGAACATATGAAGTCATCCAGTCATGCCACAGGCATGATACCCTCACACCATGTTTTTTGGTGGTGTAAAATATTAAATTATCTAGCTTATATCCAGAGGGATGTTATTTCTAATGATTATTATCATTTCCACATGAAAATTTCACAAAAAGAACATATCTATGCAACTCAGATTGAGCTGTTATAAAAACCAAAAGTGGTGTGATTGAACAGTGAAGACTGAGTTGGGGAAATTGGATTTGTCCTTTGGGTTAGTTGAAAATCATAGATGCATGAGCAAAATCCACGAGTTTTGAGAATATAAACTCTAGGCATCTCAGTATGTCAGGTAGAATGTTCCATTTCCAATCAATGACCAGCTCTTTGTGACACTTGTTGCACTGGTCTAGCTTGTACGTCAGTCAGTGAGCACTGATGTGGGATTTCCTACACTAGTTGTAAGCTACAGAATTCTCACGTGAGGGGACTAAAGATCCCAGTCTGTCTAGAAACAGATACTAGACAGAAACTTTTGACCGGTGAGAAAGGGTAACTATGCTCTGTGGACAAAGTGTTGGTGCCACAGTTACCAGCCCAGCAATCAGATACTGACTATAGGCTCAAAACAAGACAGTAGGCTGATGCTCAGAAAATGAAGAACATGCTTCTACTTTATTTCCTCATTACCCAGTATTGCAAAAATTATAAACTAACTTGTTTTCTTTACTGTTGTTGTTCATAACAAAGCAAAGCTAAACAAAACAGAATCTCACTACCTAGTTCTGGGAAATCTCAAACTTGTGACAATCCTCCTGTCTCAGGTTTTCAGTACTAGCGTCACAGAAGAGCTACTCCCCTTTGCTTGAGGAAAAATAATGCTTAAGACTCTCTATGGGTCATGCACTCTCTTTTTCTTATTAGATTATTTTAATGGCTCTAAAATTTCTGTGATAGATTCTTGGTCAAGTTGTTTCCAATAAAAAGTCTTGATTTTGAAATAACTTAAAACTGCCACACACACAAAGATGGTCCAGAAACATTCTCCTCTTCTTTCTGAAGGTTTTATGATGCACTATGATCATTAACCAGTCTTTTACTATTAAACTTAGATGGCCAATTGAGACAAACAGTTCCGAGACACTCTTCCACCACTGATTAAGACCTGGGTGACAGGTGGTAGGGAAGATATTCATTTAGCTTTCTGGGCAGACTTGATCACTTTGCCAGCTATGGGAGGATTCTTTTTCACAGCTTTCCTGACATCCACAGTAACTGTCTGTCTCATGTTATGAACAATAAAATAACCCGATAGAGGATAGCCAGAGAAACTCTTAACACACATGGGCTGGCCAGGGACTATATCAGCAATGGCTGCATCATCAGATTTCAGGAGTTTAGGGTTATCTTCCAGCTTCTTACCAGAATAATGATCAATCTTTTCTTTAAGCTCAACAAACTGTCATGCTATGTGAGTTGTGACAGCCCACTACAGGAGAATAGCCAGTACTAATTTAACCTGGATGGTTCAGGATAATCACCTGAGCAGTGATGCCAGCTACTTCCATTAGTGGGCCAATTTTGCCATCACCAGAAACATTACAGTGTCTAACATCTTTGACAGATACATTCTTTACATCAAAGCCCACACTGTGCCCAGGAAGATCGTCACTCAAAACTTCATGGTGCATTTCAACAGTCTTTCTTCTGTTGTGACACTGACTGAAGCAAAGGCAAAGACAATGCCAGTTTTTAAAACAACAGTCTACACTCAGCCCACAGGAACAGTGCCAATACCCCCAACTTTGTAGACATCCTGGAGGGACAGTTGCAGAGACTTGCTGGTTGGACAATTTGGTAGTAGGATACAATCCAAAGCTTGCAAGAGTGTGGTCGCACTGGCACTGACATCTTTGCCGGTGACTTTCAGTTCCTTGAACCAAGGCCTATTAGCTCTTGGCTCCAGCCTGTTGTCTCCATTCCAAAGGAGGTACAAAGGCTACTGTGGCAGAGTTGTAGCTAATTGTTTTTTAATGTGGGTGCTAACATCCTTAATAATTTCCTTTTATCTCTTCCGGCTGTAGGGTGGCTCTGTATAATCTACTTTGTTGATGCCAACAATTTGGTGTTTCACACTCAGGGTGTAAGCCAGAAAGAAGGGCATGCTCACAGGTCTGCCCATTCTTGGAGACACCCGCTTCAAACTCACCAACACTAGCACCAATAATCAGAACAGCACAGTCAGCCTGAGATGAGCCTATACTCATGTTTTGATAAAGTTTCTCTGTCCTGAGGCATTAATAATAATCACAAAGTATTTGCTGATCTAAAATTTCCAGAGGAAATGCCAATAGTGATATTACACTCACACTCAGCTTTCAACTTGTTCAAGACAAGGCATACTTGAAGGAGCATCCTCCTTTTCAAACTTTTGGATGGTTTAATTATTAATTCCTCCACTTTTGTAGATCAGGTAGCCGGTGGTGGTGAACTTGCCCAATTCTATTGTTAAATGGCTACAAGGTTGATATGAGTAGATCAGGTAGCAGATGGTGGTGAACTTGCCCGATTCTATTGTTAAATGGCTACAAGGTTGATATGAGTAGATCAGGTAGCCGGTGGTGGTGAACTTGCCCGATTCTATTGGTAAATGGCTACAAGGTTGATATGAGTCTTCCTTTCCCATTTTGGCTTTGAATTACCAGGTGTTTTCACACCTGTGTTCTGAGGCAAACTCATTGCAAAAAATTACTCTTTGCTAATCATTTACTGTGTGATTATCTTTTATGCTCAAATAATCCTGTGACACTGGTATATTATTATTAACATTCCCATTTTGTAGAAATGTGCAGAAACACAGAGATGAAATCACTCAAGACACAGAAAATAGATGAAAGAGTGAGTTTTATTCCAAGCATAGTAGCTATTGAATCTTTGCCTTTAATCACCTAGCTTTGCTGTTCAAGTGTAAACTAAAATGTCAGTATGGGTCCAC
This sequence comes from Bramus lutescens, assembly GCA_001685075.1. Classification (NCBI taxonomy): domain Eukaryota; kingdom Metazoa; phylum Chordata; class Mammalia; order Rodentia; family Cricetidae; genus Bramus; species Bramus lutescens. The sequence continues at coordinate 263,840 of LOEQ01000783.1, read as the reverse complement.
ATTTGAAAACTGGCTAAGATGTTTACCATTTGCTAAGGGGGAAGAAGCCATTATTCCTCTGTATTTTTTTTAACATGCCTTCTTCTACTTAGTGGTTTCCTTTCTCTTATCCCTCTTGCCAGTGTCTTCCCCTTGTACCTCCCATTCCTTTACCTTGGGAATTTTGACAGGGCTTCTCCACTACATGTCTATTTTTCCTAATTGAGTTGTCAAGAAGCAGAAATTAAGGTGCCACATCACTGTGTTCTCCTGTGAAAGTTCTGGGGGAAATCTACTGCCATGTACATTCAGATGCTGGAAAAATCCAATGTCTCACCCAGTGCAGGGTTGTCCCTTTGGCCTTGCTGCCTGTCAGCAAAGATTTACACAGTTTTCGCTGTTCATCCCTGTATATTAAAAGTCAGATAAATGATATCTTCCTTACATAGAATTTTCTCATTCTTTGAATCTCTAATTTTTCTGCCTCAACCTCTGGAGCAAAATTTCTGACTCTCAGTTCTGTCAAATTAGCATTTGCAAAATGTCCCTGTCTCAATGTCAATGAAACCAAAATTAATAACTCAGGCATGGGATCTAATTGTATCCCCAGAAAGTAGGTAAACTGTGTAGAAAAGGGAAGGGATGACTGACCTCATCTTAAAATTTTGCTGACCGAACAGGTGAAACATTAAGACACTCTGACATTAAACATACTTATCTTAGATGACTGTGCATCATTCATATTGAATTGTTTACATTTTAACTGAATATTACACCAGTAGAGAAAAGTTAGATGGCTATATGATAAGGTACACACACACATACATAAATAAATAAACACACACACAGAGAAATACACATTTTTGTGAACACATTAGGAAAAGTACTCTAAGGAAAAAGATGAAAAATATAAATATGAAACATTATGAAAGATCTAAATTAGTGTGGAATAAACTAAACTCAAAAGCAGTCAGAATTTAAGGAAAGGAGTTGGCAAACTGAAAAACGTTTTGGCTGTTTTTTAGAAATGTACTGTTGATTTTGGAGAAAGAAACTTTTGTAAGGTTAGCAGGGGTAACAGCAGCTTGAAGAGGACCAAGTAGTGACAGGAGAAAAAATCAGGAACTATTAGGTCATTTTATGAAATGATTAGTGGCACAAAGAAAGGGGTGTCTGAGCCAGGTTTTCTTTTGTGACTTATGTAAAACATTAATGTTAAGATGAAATAAAGAAGAAAAGATTGTGAGTTGACAAGAGAGGCCAAAGCCATATGTCAAATGACATATTTTTGAGAAGAAGTGCTGGATTAGAAGAAAACGCCTTTGTTTAATCACATTATCCCACGAATGATGACACAGAGCAAAAGATAAAGGCGAAAATGGCATCTGCATTCTCTTGCTTGACTTCTTTTCCTTTTGTTCTATTTTATCATCTGAAACAAAGGCAATTCCTGGCAAACACTCTCCATAAAAGTTTGGAATAATAGGTAGATGCTTTCATGACAGAGTGTTTGGGGGCGTTCGTGGGTGAGACAGAGGGAATACTTCATCACCTGGAAGTGATCTGTGCTAGCATCCCTCTTATCTGTCTTGTAGACATTCGTGTATGAGTCATTCACCCCATCTGAGCCGGAGGTCACCACGATGACACAATAACCACTAAGACGTTCAATTCCATCTCAAAGGAATTCTTCAGGCCAATGGAAGAGAAATATTTTAGAATGTATTCATTCCCACCCTCTTTGGCAACCGCTGAAGTGCCCTGAGAGCAGCACCAAACATTCCAATATAGAATATGTATTTTAATTTCTTCTTAATGGTGTAAGATAAACAGGTCATCCATGACAATATTACATTAAGAGAACTACTACATCACTATAAAACAGCAGAACGTTCCAACATTTCTAAACCTGTAAACAATCATAGAAGGTGCATCTATGAAGCCAGAGAAGCAGAAAGCACACCCAGCTCCTAACACCTCACCATCTATTTCTCTGTGCCAATTTATTTCACATTGTCTGAAAATTTTGGTTGAGTTTTTCATGTTTGTCTCAATTACTTCTCTAAATGTTTTATACTGGGAATGTTATAGGGTTTATTGACTGCATGATTGCTTTCACTCTATATCTGGGCATTCGGTTTCATTTAGAATGCATGATCAATACAGGGTCAGTGTATTATAATTTACAAATGTCTATGTCAAGCAAAGAACCATTTAGGAACAAAGACTAAAAGACTACAAACAACGTATAATTGATTTCCTTTAGCCATGTTCAGTAGTAATTGTTGATTCTCAAAAGATGAAGAGATCAGCACTCACTAAAACAAAGGAACAAATAACTTCCAAAATTCTTGCATGAATTCTACATAATAAGAAATAAATCTCAGTACCATTCTGGCATTTCTTCCAATTAAGTCAGCAATGAGGTAATATTAAGAACAACCAAAAATTAAATGCCATTGGAAATTTTAGCATTTCTCAGGATGTCCAACCATTGACTTTACTATATAAGTTTTTCATTTTTGAGAACTACACAGTTATGTTGAAACATAATATAAAACTACAAAACAATGTGTCAATGTTTTAAATATAAAAAAGAGCTTTTCTTGCTCTGAACTCAAAATTCGAGCCACAGGTGGCCTGACTGTAGTTATATTTGCCTTTCAGAGTCACACCAGATAATGCTTCAGTGAGCTTGGTGATGCCTTTAGTGGCCTTGGTATTGGGCACTGACTGATTCAGGTGCAGTTTGCCATCTGCATTTGCTGACTGATCAAATGGTCTTCTCTAGCATCCCACTAAACCTGAAGTATGTGGATCCACTGAAAAAGACTTGGGTGCTTGCCACGGACTGGTCCTCTCGGGACCCACGAACCGAGGGAGAACGCGGTGAAAGACAGGACAACTCAGGATTCGGCTGATGACAGACAGACTCACACACAAGAGCGATGTGAAATCTGCTGCATTTTACTGAAGATCAAGATGTAATATTTATACAGAAACAGAATAGAGTAAAATGAGGAAGTTGGCACACTTTCTTAAATCTTCAGACTAGCTAATACAAAGA
>LOEQ01000783.1:245143-260178 GCA_001685075.1 Bramus lutescens | reverse complement strand
TGAACAGAAGCATGAAGTCCCTGGCACAGGGACCCTGTGATAGCCATAACAGATGAGGTAAGAAAGACAAGACAAGCAGAACGTGGCTAGGAACTCGTTGATCAAGGAAGATAAGGCAAATCAGGCTTTTTTTATTGGGCTGATTGCCAGGGATCCGTGGGGGGCCTTGCTCCGAGAAGCTCCAACCCCTCACCTGACGACTCACACCATAGAGACATTCTGTCATACAGGTGCCAGCGTAGGTATGGCAGGTGCTCGTTATATAAGGCACACATCTTCCCTCCAGAGCATCTTCCAAGCTGAAGATCTTTGAATGCAAGACATGAATATTAATATATTAAACTGGTTAAGCACTTTTTACTTTTCATATGTTTTAACTGACATCAGATAAAATTCAAATATTACTTTTTTGAGAAAACACTGTTTTATCGTGTTTTCAGGTCCACTTAGGGGATCCTGAGAACAAATAGGACCCAATTTTAGTACTGGCTCTTTCTTCTCCCCTAAACCTATTTAATTTGACTAAGCTTTTCAAAAATAAATAGAAGCTCAGAGTTCCATTTTAGATGTTGATTATCTTCCCTTTGCTAATGCATTTGGAATGTGATGTTTTTCTAATAAATAATTTTATATGAGCATGCATTCCATTCTGGGTTCTTAATCTTGGTGATGGTACTCTCTCAATCACATGAAATCCCACTATTTGTTATATCATTAGTATCAGGTCTCTCTAAATTGGTACATCTAGCAAGGATAAAGAAGGAAATAAAAACCACTGAGTATTTTAAGCAGGAAGACATTTGATACAGAGAGTTAAGCACTTAGGGACCCATTATAAGTGCTCAAAGAGCTATTTGGTAGAAGGTATTGGGCCTCCTGGACTATCTCCATGAATAATACAGCTCTGAGCAGTCTCTCAGAAGAAGGACGGCTACCAGGCCTATCCTTAAAGCAACACACAACCACAGTTTATACAAACATAAATTTGAAGAAAAGAAATGGGAATAAACATGCAGAATAATACTCCACCACTCTATGGCTAGCCTGCAGTCATATACAAGAACACCACAGAATAAACAGTGCTTCAGTATTCCTATTAAACATATTCAATCAGCAAAACAAATTCTGGATCAACTATCATGGAGGTATCCTCGCAAATCTTTACTGTTTTAATCTTATATATTAGGACAAAATGGAGATTTAAACTAGCTTTCCTAAGAACGCAGTGCCCATGAATATTATAGAGTAACTCAGTGTCAATGTACATGAAGTCAATTAAATATATCAGCAGTCAAAATCTAAAAATCTGGTCTTTATCCATGATAGTAGCACTCATGAAACAAACAAAGCAGAGTCATATCAGGTGATCAAATGGAAGTATTCATTGTGGTCTTATATTTGATGGAAGAATAGAAATCTTGTCCATTTTCATCTACATAAACTCAGAGAATCAACTCTTGCAAATATTTCTGTTCATATTTGCACTACCAAGCACTAAAGTCTGGTCTTGGCTCTGTCACATTAATTATGCTAGGTAGACTTGACACTTTACTGTCTTTCAAGTAATTGACTTAGCAGGACTGTGCCATTAAACCATGGGTAAAGAAGATGATGATTGTTCCTTCCCAGGTTTTCCATCAAATGCAGACGGTGACATATCTTTTCAGAGAAAGGAGTCGAGTATCTCTCTGCATAGCTAAGATAGAAAACATTATATCTGCGATGCAATTATCATTAGAGAAGTAGAAATGATCTAAAGGGCTATCAGGTATTTTTATTCTGCATTTTTCTGAAAATTGTACACACAAAAAAGAGCATAGATGAATTATTCATTTAAAGGCATGGGCCTAGGAATCAGATTGAAACAGACAGTGGGAAACCCAGAAGTGGAGGGAAGAAAACATTAGCTTGTTTGTCACAAAGGTGCTACTCTAAAGACCATTTCTTAGCTCAGCTCAAAACCACAGGAGCATTTATTTATACATTTCTACTTTAATTAGAATTAGATTCCCCACCTTTACTCTTTGTTTGGGTTCAGAGAGCCTGCACGGAAAAGCCCTGGTGCACAGTTGTACTGATTTTATCCCAGATCTGATGCTTTCACCATGGAGTTATAGATCTTCTTCCAGAAGACAAACCTAAACTTCACCACACTATTGTGTGTATTATCATTACATTTTTTGAATTGATTTTGTGTGACTAATATATTGCATGGACCTAGTTATAGCTATACATCTATAGACAAAGCCTGTGACTTTATTAATTCTTTGAGAATTTCGTACAAAGTATTTTGGTCATATTTGTCTCTCCTCTCAATTCCGCTAAGATCCACTCTCCAGTTCTGTGTCTTATTTTTAAAAAAAACCATGATAATTACCACTAAAATAGACAAGGTTGTTCTCTCAGAATAGTATGCTTTTCAGTATTGCCTCAACCTAAGGGTTCCATACACCCAAGAGCATGAAGTCTTAGTTAAATACCAAGAGCTTGTAACTTAAGTGATGATGTCTGAAGATATTCTGATGAATAGGAACATGAAATAATATCTTGCATTTGTATAATTCCTGTAAGAATTGATAAGTTGTCTCTGCAGGATACATGAGCCTATCAATTGAATGTAGTATGCCATAGCATTAAGCATCCCAAGTGTAATGATCCCCACTTAATATATATGATCTGGACAAATTACTAACTATATTCCTTTGATCAGAGAAGAACAGAGGCAAAACTAAGGAACTGAGTTTTATTACAAATGATTTATTTCTGTGTTCTATGTACCTGAAGCTGGAAGAAAAACTGTTAATATTTGTGAATAGAATAGTATCTAAAACAATGACAGGCAAGGAGAATTTGAATTGAACACAGAAACACAAATGTTAAATTCCTGCTTTCTAAAATAAAAATAATGACATCCTTGGCAGTGAACATCCTGGTTCTACCAAAAGGTTTTAACCAAATACATCTGCTTTCTGTCATTTTCATAATTATATGATGTCCATCCTAGAAGATGTTCTCGTAAAGACCAGAAATTTAGATGCTAAACTCAAATGAGCATTATAGAAAATGTTCAGAAGATAGATTCCTGAGATTAAAAGAATGATACTAAAAAGTTAGGAATTTCCAGTGTCTTTGAACAGTAACTCTGCTTTGAAAGCAAATGTTCTGCTATTTGACATTAGCAATAAAGAAAGAAGGAAGAGAAAAACAAAAGAGACACCATGAGGAAGGAAGGAAGACCCTACAGGAGTATAGAAAGAAGAGGAATGGAGGGAGGGAAGGAGAGATGAGGGAACTGGGGAATCGTATATAGCCATTCTTGTTGGAAAAGGGACCAAATTCCACAGAAATGGACAAGAATATGTTCTGCTCTATTTTCTGAATGATTTACAACCAGTTTAGAAAGGAAGGGGTGGCTACTGCTTGGACTGTATATAAATGTTCAGTGATAGAATATGTTGTTGTTACTACTGAGTATTTTTCTAGTTTTTTTCCCACTGGAAATGAAATGAATGAAATGGAATGAAAATATAATACATTCTGATTATGGTTTTCCTTTCCCCCACTTCTTCCATATCTTCCCTTTTCCCCATCCACCAAATTCCATGCCCTACGTGTGTCTCTCCCTCATGAGAATATTAAAAGGCATCTAAAAATGTAAATGTAAAATAAATTAAAATGAAAAAAGCCTGAATAGGAAAATAAAAACAACAACAAAGCAACAAACAGAAAAAAAAACATAAGAAAAGTACAGGACCCACATACAGGACCCACATACAGAGAATGAGACATGTGCATTTCCACAATGCAAAAAAAGAAAAGAAAACAAAAAAGCATTGAAACAAAAGTAGAAATTATATATGTATATAAATGTACATATAAAAATCTTTATATATATATAATCCACCCTGACAAAACTCCATGAGCCCAAAAACCTTCAAAAATACCTTGCATTTGTTGGCCATGGGGCCTGTCCTTGTACGGTTTGTATGCCCAGTGAGACTTTACTAGAGGAAACGTAGGTTTTCCTTTGCAAGCACTTGTCAATTGGATGTAGTTACTGAGTTAGCGACTGGAACTTATGTCCACTTCCTGAGGCCCAGACTTGCAGGCTCTGTGCCTTATTCGCTGTGAGTTAATATGTGTGTCAGTACTGGTACATTTTCTTGGTGTCCTCCATCCTCTCTGGCCCTTACAAGTTATGTCTCCTATTCCAAAGATGTCTCTGAGCCCTGAGAGAGGGAATTTGATGGTGACATCCAATTTAGGGCTGAGTGTCCCAAGGCCGTGTCTCTTTGTTTACCCCATCTGCTTCAGGAAGGAACATTTTTGATAATGGCTGATCTGTTTTATTTTTTAAACTTGCTTATGTTATATCCCTTTTTTCAGGTTTCATTATAGAAAGAGAATAATGTGCTTATCCACTTTTTGTAGACACAGAAAGACCCAGGAGCATTTCTATAACAAACTGGAAATGGGAAAAAATGACACTGAAGCATATAAAGAACCGAGTATAATTATGAATTATTTTAATTCTACTAATGATTTTAGATTGCTATTCAGGAGAAGAGAAAATTTCATCTAGTTTATAACTGCCATTGCTACTATTTGGATGCCATTGTCAATGCCTCTTAGTGGTTACTGAACACCTCTTAATATTCCAATTCTTTCTTGAATTCTGCAACAGCTATTCTTCATTTGACATTGTTTTTAGATGATTTATTCTTCCTGTTGCTTGTATCGGATTCCTTTCTGTTACATTTTTTAAGCTTGAATTTGCAAAAGAGTACCTTTCAGAGTTGAGAATCAATCAGGAGATCATTCTGCCTCTTGTCTCCTAATCAGACTAGTGTACAGTGTAAAGTTGCTATGTCAAATCACTCCCAAGCACACGGAGTTTAGGGTAAATAATGTAGATGAAAACAAGGAGTCAGGAAGCTGCACAGCTAATAGCTGTATGTTTAACTTACTGCATGAGAAGCAAACAATTTTTTTATACTTCACTAAACTTTTTTGATAGTGAATATGTGGTATTTACATACTAATCAAGTCTCCAAAATATTTGGGTGCCAAGTGGGTATGTTGCAATTTTATTAAGAAAAATTTGCCTGGTGTTAGTAAAGCACTTAGATCCAGAATACCTCCTCCCACTTCGGAAAATAATCCTAAAGAGTGGCTAGTCAGATTACCCACACATTCCGAAAATTGGCTACAAATTTATCCTTACAACAAATCTTGTAATGCTTGATGACTTTTTGATGGCACACTGAAGTCAAGGAAACTGCTGGTTACTCGTGTGTGATAAAGGCTTCTCAGCTGATCCAGAACAGCTAGTTACTATTGGGAATACTCTTCTACCCTGTAAAGATTTGTCACTTGTATCGGTTTAATAAAATACTGATTCGCCAGTAGCCAGGCAGGAAGTATAGGCATGGTGACCAGAATGGAATTCTGAGAGGAGAAAAGGCTCAGTCTGCAGGCATCATCCAGAGGCAGAAAAAACAAGATGAGAATGCTGTACTAAGTAAGATACAAGACACATGGCTAAACATAGAAAAGAATTAGGGGTTTTTTGAAGCTATAAGAACTAGTTAATAATAAGCCTGAGCTCATAGGATAAACATTTTTGCAATTAACATAGTTTTATGTGATTATTTGGGTTGGGTGGCCAGGAAACGAAACTGCAGTCTCTGCCTACAGTCAAGCGTTAGAGGCCCACAGAACACCCTCTTCTAGAGTTCTGAATACAAGAACTTCTGACCTGATTAAGCTAGGAGAGAACACTTTCTTAAACCAGAAATATACTCACCAACCCAAGGGAAGCAAGGTCTGAATGTCAGACTTGATTTTCTAATTCATTCTCGTTGACTCTGATTTCTTTGTAGAATACAGTATTCCACTTTTCTTCTACTCATATCTTGGTCTTTCCAGTGATCAGTGCCTATCATGAGGCCTTTCAGGGCCCCATCAAGAGTCACCATGCAGGAATATCACCCTGCAAATTCTAAGCGATTTAAGAAGCCCTACATCTGGAACCAGAGTCAAAGGTAATTATTAGAACAAAAGACAACTTTAAAACCCCTATTATACATATCAGCATAAAATCAGAAGACTATGTATAAGGAAGTAGGTCTCACACACATATACACAAATCACACAAACACACATACCTAGGCATGTACACATGAAAACACACATATTTATATAAACACTAAGGTTATTATTGCTATTATTATAATTATTTATTATTTTCTCCTCTCTTTCTAGCATCCTATACTTCTGTATAAAAAGAGGAAATTAAGAAGCAGAGAGGGAGAAAGAGAGAAGGATTCTATGTCCCATTTCATAACCACTTTGATAGAACATGTATGAATTCTCTTACTTTGTGGTCTACCATGTCACCCAAACATGCCCAGCCTACCTTATTTAACATGCATCTTAACATACTGATTTGGATTACTTTTAGATTACATTACTCAGAAAGAATTTATAGGGTCAGTTGATAAGAATAACTAAAAATATTATGTGTCCACTGTTGTGCCAGGAGTCACCTCATTCATGTTGTGCCTGCTAACCCTCTTTCATCAAGATTCCACTGAGTGACCAATATATTCCAGAGAGGACCATGAAAGGACACTTTAGTATCTTAACACAGTTACAAACCACAAAGCAATGCATGTCATAGAATGTGCCCTTCAGCAGCAAAACTAGAATTAACTCTGAACTGAGGAGTGACTATTTTTTATTTTTCAAATTACAATGATAAAGCAAATGCAATCATTTCCTTCCTTCCACAGATACAATTTTTCTGATTTTCCAGATATTTCCATGTGTGTGTGTGTGTGTGTGTGTGTGTGATTTTATATATCTAACTGGATATTGTATGGATGAATTATAAACAGGTACACAGGCCTCTGTATACACAACAAGGACAAATATAAATTTGTGTCACAGTGATGCTATACCAGTTTTGTAGGACAGCAGCAACTTACAAGAGCATGCTGATAGTTTCACTAAGAAATTCATGACATCAGAGTTGTGGGGGCTAAAAGTCTTCTAATTGAGGCACTGGGAGCATCAATCAGTTCAGTCTTGAGTTCCATATTTCTAAGGTCTTTATTGCCTAAGCCTGGCTGCATTTCTGGTGATTTCTGACATTCCCTGGCTCGAGATGTGTTATGTCTGTCCCAGAATTTATGGTCCTTTGCCTTTCAACTTGGTGCATGTGTCCAGTGCCCCCTTTTTGAAAACTCCAAATCTCATATTGGATTAGAGACCACTTAAGACTTTATTAAGATGTTGCTACTTTTAAAACAAATGAAAATCTCTAAAAAAAGTATATTATTAGACATACGAAAGTGTGGATCTGAGGAAGGAGAGACTTGAGTGACTGCATGAAGAACAGAATCAGAGGAAGGATTCATCAGAAGATTGTGGTTATGACTGCGATTTTCCACTTTAATTTCAGAAAGGCTCCTGGCCAGCATCACATCTAAGATGAGCCCCTACAACATACAATGCTTTCAATCCCAGAACAGTGTCTTCTTCTAATAGTCTAAATTTCCTAATTTTATCCACATGCTTTTGTCTGTAGTATGAAGACAAATTAGGAAGTGGAAAACGGAGCTGAAATCCATCCTTTTGCTCAAAGACTTTGCAGTTTGCCAGGAATTCTCCGCAGTAATTCAGAAATTTCAGATCTACGCTGGAGTATTGCATTCCTCCTCATTCAGTGTTTATAAGGCTGTATTAGAAAGAACAACCCAGACACGGTCCAGAAATGTGCAGTGTCTGGGAACACGAATTGAGTAAGCATAGAATAAACAGACTCAAGATGGCAAAAACACTGACTCTGAAGTGGCAGTGTGAGCACTTCCATCATCTACCCAAAGTTATTCATTCCACGTGCAGCTTCAGCTAACACAACCCACTCTGACAACAGGAATGCATGGGCTTACAGTGAGATAATGGTGTGCCATGTCGTTCAGTTAGCCACTACATAAATGCCTGTAACAATTTGAAAATTGAGAAACTTACCTTTCTTTTATGAGTCTGTGCTATCCTTTTTAGTGTTTAATTTGTATATTTTAATGTTGATATAACCACAGATCCAAGAGTTTCTTGAGCACATGATTCATTCAATACATTAATACTAGGATTTAGAATGATATAGGAACAGAGAAAGTATCTCTTCTGGTGCCTGGTTATATGCTCTCTAATACATGTTAAACTAAACAAAGGGAGGTCAGAAGGGAACTGGAAATTCAGGTTTAACAACAAAGGCCCAATTCCACTGTTCCAAAAATTCCAATAATAAAGTTTATCAATTTGTTTTCCAGTATTTTCTCTTGTTTTGACACAGGAACTCTTTGTGATCTTCTGTAAGGCACATAGATATAATTTTGCAAGTTTATCTGTACACATAGAATTCAACAATAATACCACCTTCTGTAAATTAGAAGGTAGTTAATTTTACTTTAAAACTAGTTATATTTATACATTGACAATCAACGATCATGAAAATTAAGTATCTTAAAATATTTTGTCATGGATAAAGAAAGATTTAGAGATGGAAGGACCACAAAACGTGTCTGGAGGACTCAATACCTTTGCAAAAAAATTTGACCAACAAGATTTAAATAATTTGTGCAAGATCCTACAACTTTTAAGCATTCTAACTAAGTTTAAAAGTCAATTTTCAAGATGTGGGAGCATCACTAAATGTCACTACATACCTTTTTGGGTATCTTTGGCCACTTTAATAGTTTTTCAGCTTCCAGTATTAATTTGTTGTGCCAGGATATTTCCACTGATGTACATCATGACCTCTACGCAAAAAGGCTGGCAAACTTTTCACAATAGTCTGTGTGTAGACATTTTACATCTTCAGGGTTCATCTTTAATATAATGAAAACATTTTCTAATAACTTCTTGTACTAATGCACCTTACAATTCACTATGAAAGTGGAAGAACACCATATAAAGGATTTATAATAATATCTGTGTAGTAGATGATATTAGTCACATAACTGGTACTATGCCATGGGAAAAAAAATGGGATACCTGACTAGCTAAGATGCATTTAACAGTGAAAAAATTTTTCCTCTTTTAATTGTTATGTGTCTGTGTGGGGTACATATTGTGTATTCTTTTATGTGAGTGTGTGCAAATGGGCCAAGAGCAACTCCATATGTCATCCTTAGGAACACATGCACATTCTTTAAAAGAGCTCTCAATTTAGCCTGGTGCTCACTAATTGGGATAGACTGGCTGGTCAGCAAGTCTCTGTTTTCTTCCTGTCTCCACCTCCTAAACACTGTGATTACACGTGAGTGTTATCATATCTGACATTTTTCTGGGAAATCTGAGTGCTGAATTCAAGTCCTCATGCTTGTGAGATAAGCACTTTACCAACTGACCACACCTATGGGTGGATCTGTGAGTGCATCTCTAGCAATGAACTGAGGGAAGATCACATACTCACCCAGAAATTTACAATTAAAGCAAAGGGTCATTGATAACAAAACAAAAGAAGCCACGTTCAACATGTGGTATATATTGGATAGTTTCATACCAACTTGGCACAAGTTAAATCATCTGAGAGAAAGGAACTTCAACTAGGAAAATGCCTCCATAAGATCAGGCAGAAAATAAGTTTTGAGGGAATTTTCTTCAATTGCGATTGATGGGGAGGGTCCAGGCTGTTGTGAACATTGTCATCCTGGGCTGGTAGTCCTGTATTCTATGAGAAGGCAGGCTGAGCAAACCATGGGGAGAAAGCCAGTAAGCAGCACTCCTTCATGGCCTCTGCATCAGCTTCTACCTCCTGTGAATTCTTTCCCTCAGTGATTTTGATGATGAACTAGTATTTGGAACTATGAGTGATATAAAATCATTTCCTCCCCAAGTTGCTTTTGGTCATGATATTTTATCACAGCAATAGTAACCCCAACTAAGACAAAAGAGAAGTTTTAGTATATATTAAGAGAAAAATTCATTTTTTTGCATTTTCTATATCTAAACTAAAATCAGATTGAAGACTGAGAGTGTTATTTTCTATATAAAATGTGTAAATGAGACAAAAGAATAAGCTATTGGTCCAGATAGATGGAAAATTATAAAAGGTAGAATAGGCCAACAATGATTATGAAGATATTGAGGTCTTTCTCCTAGTGAGTCTCTGTGCTCTGCCTGAGTGTCAGACTGTTGAGTTCCACTTTGAATTTCCTCCAACTAGCAATAGATCTTTTTCTCCATCTGTATAAATACTGGCGGTTAAAATCCAAGCATTTTCCTTCCTATGACATACCTTGAATTAATAAAAGTATCTTGAATTTGAAATTCATGGACATCAATAGACAGTTTTTACTTTCCTGAAGAGTGTGCTGTGGGAGTAGCCAATAGCTCACTTAACTAGGACATCCTATCATTGACATCAGATGGGTTGTTGAGAGTCTTTGGCATGCACTAGTGTTATAATGCTGAGAATTGTCTATGTACAATAAACTGAGTCATGAAGTAGAATGGGATGGAGCCATCAATACAAGCAAAGTGTCAAATCTTTAAAATATAGAGAAAATGTGGGTATTAGGCACAAAGTCAAGAATAATCAGGCTATAATTCACAACCCCAGAGGAGCTAGGTAAAAAGAAGCACCCTAAGAGGGTCTTCTTGGAGGAACCCAGAACACTCATGGAGGGCCCCAGGAAGGGGAAATAGTTAAGATCTCTTGAATAAACTTGGGGGAGGGGGGGCATGAGGGACCAAGATGACCTACTTGGGGTAGGGATGGAGAGGGAGAAAAATTGAACAGACATATTGATAGACCAAGCCATTATTGGGGCTAGGGAGAAACTTGGTATTAAGGAAATTCCCAGGAATCCACAAGGATGACCCCTACTAAGATACATAGCAATAGTGGAGAGGGTGCCTGAACTGGCCTTCTCCTGTAATCAGATTAGTGACTACCCTAATTGTCATCATAGAACCTACATCCAGTGACTGACGAAAGCAGATGCAGTGATCTACAGCCAAGCACTGGGCTGAGCTCCTGGAGTTCATTGAAGAGAGGGATGAGAGATCATATGAACAAGGAGGATGCAGAGGAAAAGAACATGATGGAGAAAACCACAGAGACAGCTGACCTGAGCTAGTACACTCGTGGACTCTGGACTGAGAGCCTGCGTGGGACCAAACTTCAGCCTTTGAATGTAAATGACAGTTCTGTGACTTCATCTGTTTCTGCGGTTTCTGGCAATAGGACCAGAACTTATCCTGGGTGCATGAACTGGCTTTTTGGAGCCCATTCCTTATGATGGGATACCTTGCTCAACCTCAATGCAGTGGGGAGGATCCTGGTCCTGCCTCAACTTGGTATGCAGACTTTGTTGATGCCCCAAGAAAGGCCTATTGGGGTGCGATAGGGAATTCATGGGGGAGCAAGAAAAGTTGAGGGAGGGGGAACTTGGGTTGGAGTGCAAATTAAAAACAAATTTTAATAAAAAATGAAAAAAATATGAATACAATCTAAACAATAGAAACTATGATATTAAATAACTATTTCTATAAACTGTTGGTGCATTTCAGAGTAAGCACATCAGTTTCATATTTGTTTATAATAAGTAAATGCATTATGAAATAGGAAAATGACACACTTCGCTGGTACCACTGAAAACTCTTGCCCTATGAATTTTAAGATAAGAAAAGGAAAACCTGGACTAGAAGTGGAAGCTATGGAAATTTACCACTTTGACTTAGGATCCAAGGACCTTGAGATTCAGGATTTGCTAAGACTTCTGAGTTAAATGATTTACTTGTCTTTTTAAATAAATAGCCTTTTATTTGATGATCATATAAATGTTTCCAAGTGCTTTGCAGGATGTTCATTTATTTCTCTAGGATTTGTTTCAAGTTACATTGGGGAGCATCAGACACTCAAATAGGGCTAAGTCTCATCTGAGAGTACTAAGACCAGGCAGAATTGGAGCTCCTGAACTAGATGTTAAGGTAGTAGTAGATGAACTTAGGCATTCAGGAAGGATCAACAATTTGCAAAAGTGTTGTTTGGTCATAAGCTTGAGGAAGCACAAAAGCAGATGAGGAAATTTATGAATAGAGTTTCTCACCCATGTCAAGATTTAATATCCCGCCATGTTTCTGGAAAAATTGCAATGAGTTTATGGTTTAACATTTGGAAATAGGGAAATGAAGTCAAATGTTTCTGCTTCTCTTCTCTCTCTTTCAACTGGAAAGATCAACACTCCCACTGGCAATAGGACTTTTCCTTTATTTTGGAGACAAGATCTGTTCACATAGCCTACACTTGCCTCAAGCTTGTGGTACTCCTGTGGTAAGCTCCTAGGTCTTGGCATTTAAAACCATTCATCACTGATCTTGGCTCACAACACAATTTTTAGAACAATCAATTAGCTGCAATCAAAGGATAACCAAACAGTCTGAAATCAAAGAAAGAACAGACATGTTCCTACTAATCCAAGTCAAGGATACCTGTGCAAAGATAAATCAGCTTAAATTACAATAAATTACTGAGGATGAAGAGTGGATTAGAAAATTGTAGGCGACGCCTCGGGATATGAACATGTGTGTGGTTTGAATCCATTCACTGTCAGGAGTTCAGTTGCTTAGGTGGATTCTGGGTTGTCAGAGCGGGCAGTCAGTTAAAGACCCAGGCCGGGAATGCAGTAAAATCGAGGCAAAGCCTTTAATCGCCTGCCACAGGGGTATGAACCACCATGGTAGAAAGAGAGAGCTCTGAAAGTTGCAATGGGAGAAATGCAGCAGGGGTAGTCTCCACTTTCTTTTGTTTCGGGAACTGGCTTATGCCATCACAAGAAATGATCAAGCTAAAAGCAAATACGCAAGTACAAAACTATTAAATTGGTCATGGAATAAAAATGCTGTCACAAAGAGGATTAGAGCACATTTTAAAACTCTAAATAATTTAAATTAAATATTCTGAAACCCGTTGGCTGCAGCTTGTGTCTAGAGATGTGTATACATCCAAGTCAGGCATCACCTTAATGGCATAAGCTTCCAGTTTGAAAAGAGACAGAAGAGATTTAAAGGAATGCAAAGGAAGCTGAAGGGAGACCAAAATTGAACAGTAAGTTAATAAAAGTGAATTAACTTAAAAAATGAGACTGATCAGTAAAACTCACAGTGACCCATGAAGAATCCTTGTTATTCTTTTAGTTCCCAAACATGCAAGTGGAAAACTCAGGGCATGTGGACTAATATTTCACACTAATATATTGATCATGGGTGAAGCAACTCAAGCGAAACTCACTAAGACTTCCATCTTCCTTCTTCTAGGTTAGAAACCAAATAAAATACATATCTCAGGGTATATTGAGTGACAGATGAGCTCTACTCTCTCAAGTTGAGCGAATATAGGTGCAAATGAAGCCACTTCCTGCATGTTGACTTACTTTGTCTGATACACCCCTAGAAAGTTACCTGGAGAATGGTTAATGACATTGGACCCCTGAAATCTGAAAATGTGGGAGTAATAGTGGCAACTGCTGAGCCGAGAGCAGGTGGCTTCCCATGGAGATAGACATGCGTCCTGAAGAACACAATACCCGGCATTAGCTTCAAACATCCAGCCAGAAGGAGAAACCAGGAGATTTTTAGACACTTTTTTCTTTATTCTGTTGATGTTTCTTACAACAGAGACAAAATGAGAGCAGAACAGAAAGTCCACCGTTCAACTCTTCTGATGACACTCTGTAAATTGAACTCGAAATACAAATAGTACCCAACCTTGTCAATCTATCAAATCATGTTCGCCTTCTTATGTTTGCCTTTGCTAGTGTAAATGTTGTTCTATTCTAAATTACAGTTTAATGGATACTGTTACATATTCATTAGAAACAATATTATTGTATTCATTAAACTTGTTGAACTCATTAATACTAATAAGGCTTCTATGTTTGTTTTTTTTTAATCTGTTTTTTGAAACAGGGTTTTTCTGTAGCTTTGGGACTTATTCTGAAACTAGCTCTTGTAGACCAGGCTGGCCTTGAACTCACAGAGATCCACGTGCCTCTGTTTCCCAATTTTCATCTACTATATCATTTTTTCCTAAAGTAACATTTAATGAGATTATATTAATTGTTTCTGTTTATAGTGATATTTTATTTACATCTAACAAATAAAGCTTGCCAGAAGATCAGAGTGCAAAGTTGGCCACCCTAGTCAGCCATACAGGCCAGTCAGTGATGGCACACACCTTTAATTCCAGCAGCCATACTAGTTNAGCCATAGAGGCTGGGGAGTGGTTGAATGTCTTTAATTCCAGCGCTATACAGGAAATAAGGGAGAATGAGACAGGAACTCACCCTCTTTCAGTCTGAAGATTTCATTGTGGTAAGAGCTCTGTATTGGTTGGCTGCTTTGCTTCTCTTTGCTTTCCCCACAAATATCTGACTCCAGGCTTTTATTATTAATACCAACTAGAATTTATGCCACATCTGTTCATATGTGTGTTTATGTGGCATATGTGTTTTCATGTTCATGGATGTGTGCATTCATTCATGTGGGCACGTATGTAAAAGCCATAGGTTGAAGTCAGCAATTATTCTTGATTGTTTTTCATCTTACATTTCAGACATTGTCTCTCACTAAAGCTTGAACTCAACAATTTACTAGAGTAGTGGGACAGAAAGTCCTGAGGGTCCTTTTTGCTCTATGTTCCCAGAAATAGTGTGAGGCACCCATATCAAATTGGTTCCCTGGGAATCTCAACTCAAGTCTTTGTAATCACATGGCAGGCACTTTACCTGTGGAACATTTTCTCCCACTGCCTCTATTTTCGCTTATTTAAAAGTATCTTAAAGAATTGGGGCTGAAACTCACTAGCAGAGTATTTGGCATGCATGCATGCCAATGTTATCATTAGTGTTTTTTATTTTAGCCTTTCTGACAGGAGTAAAATGGTATCTCAAAGTTATTTTGATTGGCATTTCCCTAATCGCTAAGGAGGTTGAGCATGACCTTAAGTGTCTTTTGGCCATTTG
>LOEQ01000783.1:227617-241206 GCA_001685075.1 Bramus lutescens | reverse complement strand
CAACTATGTTCATAGCAGCATTATTTGTAATAGCCAGAACCTGGAAACAACCTAGATGCCCCTCAAACGAAGAATGGATGAAGAAAGTGTGGCACATCTAGACATTAGAGTACTACTAAGTAGTAAAAAACAATGAAATATTGAATTTTACATGCAAATTGATGGAAGTAGAAAACACTAGCCTTAGTGAGATAACCCAGACCCAAAAATATGAATATGGTATGTACTCACTCATAATTGGATTCTAGCCATAAACAAAGGATACTGAGCCTATAGTTCATGATCCTAGAGAAGATAAATAATAAGGTGAGCCCAAAGAAAAACATATATAGATTCTACATGGAAACTGGAAGCAGACAAGATCGCCAGACAAAAGTTGGGAGCATGGGGGGAGGGGGAGGAGGTTGAGGGAAGGGGAGACAGGGAGGGAGATGAGAAGGTTGGAGAGAGTTTGGGGGAGTGGAATGGTTGAGATGGAGGAAGGAGGCATATGGGAGCAGGGAAGGAGTTATCTTTATTGAGGGAGCCATTTTGGGGTTGGCAAGAGGCTTGACTCTAGAGGGGTTCCCAGGACTCCACAGGGATGACCCCAGCCTGGGCAGTGGAAGAGAGGGTGCCTGAACTGGCCTTGACCCTTAGTCAGACTGAAGACTATCTTGAGTATCCTTGGATGGATGGAGACAGAGACCCACATAGGAGCACTGAACTGAGCTCCCAAGGTCCAGTTGAAGAGCATAAGGAGGGAGAATATGAGTAAGGATGTCAGGACCACGAGGGGTTGGTTCACCCACTGAGACAGTGTGCCTGAGCTAATGGAAGCTCACCAAATCCAGTTGGATTGGGAACGAAGTAGCATGGGACCATACTGGACCCTCTGAATGTGGTTGACAATTGGGGCAGACTGAGGGGCCCATAATAATTGCACTGGGGTTTGTCTCTAGTGCATGTACTACCTTTTGGAATCCTATTCTCTTTGGATACACACCTTCCTAAGCCTGGACAGAGGGGGAGGGCCTTGGACTCCCACAGGGCAGGGTGCCTTGCCCTCTTTTAGGATTGGAGGAGGTGGGGGGAGAGTGTGGGGTGGAGCGGGAGGGAAGTGGGACGAGGGGAGGAAGTGAGAATTTTGATTGGTATTATTTTTAAAGTAATAAAAAAGAGAAAGAAAAAATAAAAAAGAAATATCTTTGAGTGTGTAAATGAGAATGTGTGTAAAACAATCAGTATGTAAAGTGAGGGGATTTATTTCTAACAATGAAAGAATTAATTCTACTTCTCTTTAAGTTCATTGTTTCATTCAGTAGAAACATAGTATTCATCTTGTACTCCACATCTTAATTACACTCTCATCTACAAATTGCAACTTAAGGGAAAACCGCTATAACTCAGATATTTTATACTTGGAAAAACGTTGAAGGTTTTCGTTTATGCAATGTAGTCCATTCAATCGAGTTCTTGTTCAGGAACCCAATATGAATGGTATTTCCCAGTAATTTATAAGAACGTCTGGTAGGCTTCAATTTGCCTAGCAGTCTGTGAGAAACACGATACATAAAAGACAGTTTGTGATAGAGAGATGGAAGATACAACTAATCTGGCTTTGAAGATTTTATCTTTATCCAAATGGCACATAAAAGGGGCACATGTAAGCGAAAATAATTGGGTATTTTTCTCTCATCATTTTTTATTAGTTGGAGAGTTTTATGAACATCTGAAGAGAATGGAAATTCAAAGCACAGAATGTACAGCCTTCAAAATGAAGATAGCTTGGTGAAAATGCAACTTCTATATTTTTAACACCTCTGTACATTGCAAAAATAAAAAGATACTATTTTAATGAATATTTTAGCTTGAAACTATTCAATCAGAGTCTAAGAGTCTTAAATTTCATGTCATACAGAACCCAGACCTAAAGAAAGTTTTCATCCACATTTATTGAGAGCAAGGGAAAAATAATGCCACAATTCCACTTCACCAACCTCAGCCATTAGAGATGAGTGCATTATAATCCAGATCACACAAATACCTTTGCTTTTCTTTCTCTTTTTTTAATAAGATACATACTACTTTAATGCTAATTATTATTAAATGCAATGGTTAATTTCGTTTTCCCGAGCTAAATTTCAGTTTTGTTCATGTGTGAGTGAGTATAGGTATTCATCCATGGAGGTCAGAGGATGAGATTCAGGACTCAGTTAACTCCGTACCTTGCATTGCAAGACTTCTCATTTCTGCTGCTCTCTGTAGCCCAGCCTTGCTGGGAAATTCACCTGCTTTACCCCATATCTCCCATAGAAGTGCTGACATTGTACCATACTGCGCAGAGCTGCTACATGTGGGTTCCAGGGATCAAAGTCAGGTCACCAGGCTGCCATGTTACTAGGCTGCTACGGCAAGTCTTTTACCCACTGAGTCATACTTTCATTGTAAAACTGATATTCTATATGTTTCTGAGTACTTGCTTGAGAAACTAATACAAAAATCTGTTTTGTTTTCTGTGAAACTAACCCAATATCTCTATCATAATTTCATATAATCAGCAAATGAGATGAACAATGAGTTGACTTGCTAAAAAATATATATAATGTATATTTTCTATATTTTAAGAGTAGAAAACTGTAATTCTAATATTAGATGTCAGATTTTTTTAAAAAAAAATTACTCACATAAATTACCCAGAAAATTAAATCTCTTCTTGTTCTTTCTCTTTGTTTGCTAGCTTGTTTGTTTTGGACAGCATCTTATAAGATAGCTATGGCTCAGCTGAAACTCCATGTGTGAACCAGGCTGGGCTTGAACTCACACAGATCTAATTCCTCAGTGTCAGAATCAAAAGTGTGCACCACAAGACCTGGCCTAAATCTGGTCTCTATTAAGCATCACGTCTTCCAAATAAATGCAAACCAATTTATTTTAAATAAGCTGACTTGCTGCAGACATCAGTGTCATAGGGCTACAGTTTTTGCGTAATTAAAGGAAAAACATTATTTATTTTCTTCAGGTTTTCAAAGTAAAATAACATTGCAATATTTTGACAAATCCAGTTACAATAACTTTTGAGAGTGTAGTCTGAAAACGTATGGAGAAAATTATTTTTAATTACTTATAACTGGAATTAAAAAGATTAAAAAGGAAAGGCCACTTTGATTCAACCTGACCTGACACACATGATGAGATTAAGCAGTAACATATTTGAAGATACAAGTAAAACTTGGTGAAGGTCTTACTGCAAGAATGTCTACTTGATTGGTATAATGGTTATCTGTGTATGAATACAGTTTCTGAGAGCTGCAGGACTTGGCGTAGTGATCTAAGAACCCAAATTAAAGTGCCTAGACTGCCTGGAGCCAGAGGTTTCAATCCTGTCAACCAACTCTTCGTTTTCTGAAACAGATAAACCACGTTCCAAAAAGCTAGCTCTTTGTGTAGCATGACACCTTCAGATCAAGGCCTGGCTACAAGTCATGGACAATACAGATTATTCTGTTGGTTTTGTGCAACAGTATGATTTTGTAATTACCACATGTGTGGGACCACATCAAAATTCCAGGTAATCTAACAACTGCCTGACCCCAGAAATTTAGAATTCAAAAACGTTTACTTTTATATTTTAAAAGAAAATATATATAATATACATTGAACTTTAAAACAAAAATGAAGATAGGAGGGATCATTTTTTTTACCAAGTCCAGGAAAGTGGCCTGTGAAGGTAAGATATTTATTAAGTACTTGGACTAACCAGGTAATACTTGAAAGGAAAGAGAAATCATCAGCTGGGAATTTTGGTGGTGTTTAGGTCCCAGAGAAAATGAGATTCCAGAAAATACAAAAGCTATTTTTCTCAGGGGAACTGTAATCACTTAGCTATTTGCTAAGCAGGGGATGCTACCAGCTCCCTCACCTCACTGAAGACTGTCCTTACTTCTTTACTTGGCAGAATAATGGTCCTAAACAGTAAAAAGAATTTAGTCAGTGAACAAACACATCTTTGCTGCTGCATAATTTCCTTTCATCTAAACATGAACATTTTTTTAATCTAAACATAAATTTTTAAAGTCTCCTTCGTTCACAAATACATAGTGTTCAACTGAAATAGCGTAACACCAACATCAAGACGCAAAATTAATGTACTTCAGTTAAGGTAATTCAAATATAATAAGCCTTTAAGAAGGAAGACAAAATAAGACATCCATTATATCTCACATGAACTAAAAGGAAACTAAGATTCCTTGAAGATTTGAGTCAATACATACAGCAAATAAATAGGTAATTGATTTGGGTATCAGCCACTAAGTCAGAATCAGGAGATTTTTCTTCTGTAATCTTCATTATTTATGTTAGCCAAAGGAATTAGCAGTATTAAGTATTATTAACTGGAAGAGATATTTTAAGTGAGTACCAGAGATTTTCAAGCTTCTAAACTCTGTTCCTAAGCACTGAGTCTAGCACAAAGCTTGAAACGGGTTATAATTATGTTTCCTGCTTTGAAATAAGAGGCGTGAGTAGGATCAGTGCTATGAAACATGCACTGAAAACATTAATTTTTAAAAAACAGTGTGTCATGTTCAATTCATGGTCATAAACAATATATTCACTGTACTCTTGGATTAGTGCCATTTTCAAATTCAAAATTCCCAGAAAGGGAAAATTGGTCTCTGTATACTTTCTTATTAGATGAGGACAGACAGTCAAAACACAGTTCACAAAACTATGGCTAATGAAGCAGTAAGCTAGGTAATCTTGTATCTCAAGAAGACAATGCAAAATAATTGAGAAAGGACATGTTTGTTTTGAAGCCAGACACTATATATNTGTGTGTGTGTGTGTGTGTGTGTGTGTGTGTGTGTGTGTGTGTGTGTGTGACCTTTGTCCCTGGATGATGTTCTAAACTCACAGCAGCAACAGCTGCTCTCTCTGATTTCCAAAATATCACCAGGAAGCTAAGCTACAATTGCATGCAATGGGTATCAATTTGCCTGTCTAGAGCTTGCAGTTTGCAATACCCCAGGAATTTGTAGATGTCATTGTTTTACCACATCCAGTCACTGAGAACAGCAGTAACTGTTGAGACTATAGTGTTTCATGTGTGGAGGCTTAAACAGACCCCTAGGGTGTATCTTTGAAGAGCACCCTTGGACTCACAGAGCAGCCACCAAATCACTGAGACTCAGACTCAGAAATGCCATTGCAAAAGTAGTGGAAGTCACTGAATAGCGGAACCCACACAGACTTGTATCAACGATTCTGTGCAATGGAGACAATGAGAGGGAAAAACTGTGGTTTAATTTTCCAGAAAATTAGTCTAGGTTTGGGAGCTACCAGACTTTGCTTTTTCCTGCAATATACTGCCGCTGTTAAGCAGTCAGAACCGTAATATAAAGGAGTATTATACTATGTTCAGTGTATCCATGAACTGAAATTTAAAATACATAGTACTATTATGAGGAAATATTTTAATTTGTTGCACTATAGAAATTCAGAAATGTGTAGGCTCTGGTTTATGTATTTTATGTGCTTTATATTTCAAAGAAGGATGTATTTCTAAAGATGTTAGCCAAAGTGGTTTTGAATACAGGAGCTAAGGAAGTCAAAATTGTGCTTAAGTTAACAAAAATCAATTCTATAGGAGGCATGTTTGCTTCCAGATGTGGAGTTATGACCTGTCAAGACAAATTTGGGATTTTTCTGACTTATGAATTTTAAATCAGAAGTAGGTAGTTCAGAATACAATTAACAAGCTCATTTATGTTACCTACACACAGAGTACACACTGTCAGACACACTAAAATTGTGAAAAAATGAATCTGCGTTTAACCCTTGCTCCAACAAGTACACCAATATTGTATGAAAATGGATAAATTGTTCAAGTCTCACGGACTCATTATGGAAAAATAGACCCATATTTCACTTAAAAGATGATATCTGTGTCCTACCCTATACAAATAACAAGTTAGGATGCAGCGGAGCCAAGTGCTTCCAACTCTGCAGCTCTAGTGAACATGAACTATAGCTATAAGCATCTAGCATCTGTGTATTTAAGATTTTGGAAAATGCTACAGATAGTTTTTGTTTGGATAGAAACAATTTATTTGTATCAATGTCTATTTCAACTCCTTTTTCTTTCTTCTTAAATGTATCGATTATAAATTGTACCCAAAAACCTTCTGAAAATCATAAAGTTTCTTCTTATATAACGCTGAAAATTGATTTAATTGAGTCCCTTTCACCAGGTAGTTTTAGTTCTGAAAAGTAACTGAATGGATCAACGAATTTTCTGTGCAGCTGGCAAGCTGTAGTAGAGCAAAGAGCTAATCTCATTAAATCCCTCACCATCTAAATGAGTTCTTGCTTTAGTGGATTTGGACTACAAGAGCTCTTTTGACACAAAAAGAGGAGCTCCATGCTCTGCTTCCATTTAACAAATCATTTATTTTTAAAAGCATTTATTCCAACATCCCCTTTAGTTTTTGAATCTCAAAGTAACTACAATTTATGCCCGTTAACAGCCACTATTCCGTGGTGGAAAATAAACTTTGTGTTTGGGACGTACTTTTGATTAATTTTAGGAAGATGCTTTTATCTAAGTGAGTTTGCATGTTCTGTATGTGAGTTGTGGGTGATCAAACAGTCATTCTTTGTACTAGAGATTCAGTTTTCACTTATTTGGGAGAACAAGTAGCTCTTTTGATTGCTCTTACTTGAAGTCTAAATAAACATCTGTTTATTTAGCATGAGGAGGCCAATGACCATTTTCTTCTATAATATAAATATGTGCACTTTTGAGCATTTATAAAGGCATAAGGATTAAAAAGGTATATCTCGCTTTTATTTTTTAAGTTTCCCGCTTGAATATGTATGCTCTTGACGTTCATTCTAACCAGCCCTCTGCACACTGCATTGCTCCGAAGACACTTATTAAGTTATGAACTTCTCCTTTCAGATCCTCCCTTCTACTCAGGTAACCTGGACTCTCTGATCTCAGTGTCTCATGTCTTGACTGGATTCCTTGGAAGAGGATGAATTTTTGTCATTTTCCATTTTGTTTTTATGTTTCCTGACAGCTTCTCTGGAGGTTTTGTTGCTATTGATGATGCTTTTTGGTTTGTTTTGTGGTGATAGAAATAATTAGAAACTTGAACTAAGGGCAAGAAAATATAAAAACTAAAAGCAAGTATAAGATGGACCTCAGTTTTCACCAGCAATTATTAAATTTAGTAATGATGTTGGTTTTACCCAACTGTACCTAAACTAATTGTAAAAATGTTGCATTTGAGTAAATTTAAAGATCATATGCGCCTACCTGGAAATCAAAGTGTAGACTTTCTATACCCGCAAGAGAAGATTATATATCCTGGCATAGTCACATAAAATACAAACTGCGGTAACAGCAGCCATATTACAACTGTGCAAAATGAATTATGCCATAAAATACAAGGACAGATGACCAGGTTGCATGAAGTGCCATTGCAAAATTTCCACTAGGAATGTATAAGCACGGACTTGTGCTTGTCATATTTTTTGATGGTTATTAATTGTTAAGTGCTGATTAAGTGCTAGTACTGAAAAAATTATCTAAAACAAAACTTGAACTATTCACACAATTCAATTATAGTTCTGAAAATTTTTACTAGATCTTGAGAACTAAAAATCATTTGAGAGACCCACTATAATGTCATCACTTATTTAAAAAATACATATTTTAAAAGGGCATATAATCACCAGACTATGGATAATCAAAAATCTTTTGAGAAAATAAGTCTAATTTTTATCATTGGGCAAGGTATTTGTTATTAGAATACAGAGTGACAAACACTGTTTATTACAGTTTCTTATTTAAAATCCCTCATCAGTTGGAGCTGGGGAGATGGCATAGAGATTAAGAGCATGCATTGTTCTTACAGGGTGTCTGCATTCTGTTCCCAGAATTCTATCAGCCAATTCACAGTGTACTTGTAAATCCAGGTCAAACGATACAATTTTCAACACTGTTCCAGCCTCTGTGGACAGTCTCATTCACAACCACACAAACATTATTACACATAACTAAAAATAAACCTGAAAATATGTTCAGCAGTCAATGTTGTCAAAAATCAGCACACATTAAATATAGCTTCCAATTTTGAACATAAATGCAACTAGAAATTAGTCAAACTCGAAAAGAAACATTGAAAATAGATATTTTTCTTGATTTGACTCAAAAAATTTAAATTTGCACCTAATACAGCCTGATTTTATCTACTATTACAGCTGCAAGAGACCAAGGAGTCATTTATCTTTTCATGCACAGACTGAAAAGCCATATTCAAGATATTTCAACAATACCTGGACAGCAGCAGCAATGGACAATCCAACATATGGACAATCCAACATATGTAAAGGGAATCTCTTCTCAGAGCATCACAGCTCCCCTAGATGATGAAGAAATACTCTCTCTTTGTGTGTGTGTGTGTGTGTGTGTGTGTGTGTGTTTGAGAGAGAAAGAGAGAGAGAGAGAGAGAGAGAGAGAGAGAGAGAGAAAGAGAGAGAGAGAGCTGGTGTCAGTCTTATCCAGGGATGAAACCCCTAATTTGTTATTCAATACAAAGTGGTCAGCCTAAAAACATATATATGATCAATACCACCAGGACTGAGCATCATATATATGAACATATTTTTCTCATTTAAATATAAGAAAATGCATCCATGAATTGAAAGGAAGTTGTGGAGAGAAGGAAGGATTTGGGTGCAGGAGGAGTAGATGATATGAATGAAGCACAAAAATATACATTTTTACAAAGGAAAAAAATAATATTTTATTCGGTATTTTTCCAGACATGCAAAAGACAATATTTTATGGTTTTAAAGATTATAGTTTTTAAATGCCCCTCTATCTGAGGATTTAATGGTTAAAATAATAGTAGGTAAGTGTAGGTTGTTTTAAGGCAGTGGTGGTGGTGCATGCCTATAGCCCCAGTTGGGATGAGATGAAATGAGTTTGAGACCAATTTGCACTGCATAGCAAGACTTGGCCAACACAAAAAAAAAGAAAGAAAATGATCAAAATGAGAAGGCGATTAAAAGAGAAAAATGAGAAGAAAGATAGGCAAGGGAGTGAGTGGAGGGGTTGAAAGGGAAAGGACTTCTTTTAAATTTCAATCCAAGATTAATCTTCAGCTCTGCTTGCTCTCGAGACCACACGGAATGCTTCTCAAATTTTGACAGGGTTTTATGTATAAACCCCAAGTGAGAGAGACTTTATCACAGATGTTCTTCACTGTAGATACTGCTTAGTCTCATTAAGTCAAGTTACTTCTCCTAGTAAGCACAGTCTACTAACTCGACAGATTTCCAAATTCAGGTGCTTATAAAAACAAATCTTCAAAGCAGCACCCATTTAAAGTATCAAGTTTCATGCCAAAGCTGAAAATTGTGGAGATATTTTTAATTTTATACTCTTATAAAATGGAAAGTGGTCAGGGTTTTGGGCATAGATACATTGGGAGGATTTTCTAAATAATTCTGCATTGTAAAATAGGTCCCATGTGCTCTTGTTTACCTGATCATGTTCCAAACAAAATCTAAGTGTTTATATAAGAGAATTGTAAGTACAGTGATTAAATACTTGCCAACACAAAGAACATCTATGTACGGTCTTACTGACTTATGCTACCCAATCTACTGAATGCAAATGCATGATAAACTAGAGAAGGAAATAATTTTCTTCATTTTGTAATATGCAAATGTACAGGCAATTTTGATTTTTCTTGAGAATCTTGAAGACATCACTATCAAGAATAAAATGATTTACCAAAATAGTCTATCAAGATAGACTAACAAATGTCTATTAAGAGTCAAATTTCCTTTAGCACTGGAAAATATCAAATATCAAATATCTTGCTTGGTTTGTCTAAATAGAAAGGGATTGGAGATGAAAGAAACTCATGAAGGACATTTATTTTTAAAACTTGGTCCTGTAACAAATCAATTTATTCTGGTATAAAAATGGTAAGCACACAAAGTTCTTTCCTTTAAAAAACAAGTAGTAGGGAAAAAATAAGTAAGAGGAAGAAACGTAAATAATTATCAATGAGGAAGGCAGATACTGATGCCAGTGAGATTCGTGAGGGCTCACTTGGAACTACATTAGAAAGAAGGTTTAAAATGTCCCCCTGAATTTTAAAGATTTATTTATTTTCATCTTATGTGTATGAGTGTTTTGCCCATGTCTATTGGAACCGTGTAAATGCAGTGTCTACAGAGGCCAGAGGAGGGCATAAGAACCCATTTAACTGAAATTATAGGTGATTGCAATCATTATGAGGGTGCTGGGAACTGCAAACTCTGGTCATCTTCAAAAACAGCAATACTTTTAATAACTGAGCCATCTCTCCAGCTCTCAAAACTTTTCTACTGAAATGTGTGAGTGAAACAGTCACTTTCCCTGTACTTCTGAGTCATAACTAGAACTCTGTTTGAAAATGAAAACTCACAAAACCTGGCTCAGTAAGGAGTAGAGAGAAAAGAAGAAAACAGAAGGTTGTGCTAAGATTTCAATTTAAATTATTTCTATATTCAAAATTAGGTAAAAGAAGGTTATTTTAAAAGACACAGAGTTGCTGACTCTGTTCAAATATCAATTGTAAATGATTACTTAAAATAATTATATTCTTTTTTGAATTTTTTAAAGAGAAATATAAGTTTTAAGCCAAAGAAAAACCCCTGTAGCCTGACACACATTTTCCATGTCCAGATAAATGTACAAAACATTGAAACTAAATAAGGCATCCTGACTTGTGAATGTATTTTGCAACAGATCTTCTCTGACCCCTATTTGGCTGTGTGTTTTTCTGACTCTCTAAATCACCACACTCATCTCTACTCTTCTGTACCAGTGTTCCCAGAGTTTTAGTTACCGATTCCTGATCGCTGCCCATCACATCACCCATTGCTCCACTCTTTGTGTTACTTACCAGAACTTTGTTTCTTTTCTCCCAGACTGACATCTTTATTCTCATTTACTCTCCTTGTCATAACATGCATAAGCCTACATAATCTGATTACCTTTGCCAAATCAATGCATTGAAGAAACTCAATTCCCTTCTATTCTAAGCATTGCTGATCACAGATTCGTTGCTCTAATTGCAGAACAGTTTAGATTTCCACAGTTTTGGTAAAATTGTGCTCACTTACAATGTCCAATTCTTAAAACATATCTGTACACTAGCTCTTCTCAACTCTTTCTTCAAGACTGACTTCAAAGTTCTTCCAATACTCTCTTCCTCAGCTTCAGAACTAATACTTCATAATTGCAAAACTTATTGAAATTATTTAATTTCCATGAATCAACCTATTGTCTTAAGTCAGGACTTCATTAATCCACCCCAAGTGTACAGTACTAGGAACCCTGTACATCATTAAAGACATACTGAATATTTATTGAAATTTGAATAGAATCAATTAGCATGGCTACATTTTTCTAATTTTCAATATTAATATACTCACAAAACTTATGGTTTCCTAAGAATAGTACAAATATATGAACCACATTTAAAGTTCTTTAGATCTATTGTTTTTAACTCAGCTTAGTCACTAAGAATAGAGAGGAAATAGTATCATCAATGAAATCAAAGTTAATATGGAGAGACAAATGGAATAAAATTTATGTGGGGGTAATAAGTATTTCAATAAGATGTTTAATGATGCCAAATGATCAAAGAGATTATTTCCAGCCTTATTCCAAAGTTAGAAAGAAAATGAATGATTGCTTTCCTGCAAAATTATTCCCACTGAACTTTGAATGAATATTAACTGATGAAGTGGAAACATTTATAATATTTTTTAAAAGAGGATTACTTAAGGTAATCCTTCATAAGGATGTAATTCTGATAACCAACATGAAGAAAAACTGTACTACAAGTATATTTATCAGGAACAACACAAACATATTTGGAGATATGCTCTAATGCAGTATTAGTGGAAGGGGCTATGAAAATTTATTCCCAACACATTTAGAAATTAGAATATAAAGAATATAATTAATGGATGTGAAAATGTTAAAAATATCAAAATTGAAAACAAAATATTGGAAAGGCAAGATGTTTCTTTTATTGCTAACACGTATGGAAAGGATCCATTTTTTTCCACTCAACAAAGAAAGGTAGGTTAAGATTGGGCCAGGAATGTAATAGATTTTGTGTCCTGCTTAGGACTGAGCATTCTCCAGGCTCTTGTTCTTGAATCCATCCATTGTAAATAGAGTCTTCTCTGATCATATTAATAGATATATTAACCTATACATATAATGGCAAGTTATTAAGAGTCAATTTAAAACTTTATCATCTTAGTGGAATAGTAATAATAGGGTCTCTTAAGATCGTGACTTTTCTAGCCATAGGCTCTTGGAGCAGCTATAGAGACAGGTATGAGTTTTGTCTTGGGGATGGGACCTAAATTCAATCTGAAAGCTCTTTGTTGCTCTTATAATTTTCATGTCATTACTGCAACACTGTACATGTCATGCCAGGACAGATGTTACTGTAGTGCTCAAGAGTCCTAGCTAACAAAGATTGAAAATTACTATCTTCCTTCAGTAAGACGCATAGCACCCTCTAGCGCTGTGAAATCTAGCGAGGAAGAAGCTTCATTCAGCGATTATTGGAGAAGAGAGTGACAAAGGGCTGTCAGAGCCAGAAGTGGTAAACTGTCCTGCAGATGTCACAGGGAGGCTGTACACAGGAAACCACAATGGCAATGAGAATGTGCACAAGCCATGCTCAGGATTAATCGAGAACAAATCTCAGTGTGTATATAGGAGGTAAACAAATAGTCAGACTCCCAGACAAGAAAAACAGAGAGCAATTTGTAGCTTCTAGGAGAGGGAGATTCAGTTTTGTTTATAAATTTTGCCTCTGGTGACTTGACTATAGTCTAGTAGAAGACTACACACCCTAAGGTATATATGCAGTACAAGATGAATTTGATAGGTGGAAAAAAAAAGAAAAGATAAACAGTAACAACAATTACAAAAAACTGGAGACAAAGTTTGCTAGGTGGCAAATTGGGAATGAGGGACCAAAGAGGAATTGGGGAGGAAATGAGTATGATCAAATTACATTGTGTAAGATTTTCAAAGAACTAATATAAATGGAAGAAAGAAATTATAATAAGATGAAATATATGTTTGAGATGGTTTTTTAAACATTTTAGTTTTAATGGCAGTGACCATAAGATACTGTCTTCAAGGTTCAAGACAAGATTAGGTTAAAATAGATACTATGGGTTCCTCAGTATATAAGAGGCTCTAACTCTCTATATGCATGACTTTACCAAAGGAAAATACTGAAATTATCTAAAAATTTGTTCCTGGAAAATTTCAATAGGAAAATATCAATGTAAAAGGATTATGAAAATATGACTATGGATGTAGTAATGAGGCGAGCATGCCTGCTTTTCGTCCTGCTCGGCTCCCGCACAGTTAGCTTTACACCCGAAATAACAACCGACAATTTGTATTCATTTAAACGCTGCCTGGCCCATTAGCTGTAGCCTCTTACTGACTAACTCTCACATCTTGATTAACCCATTTCTAATAATCTATGTAGCACCATGAG
>LOEQ01000783.1:208876-222083 GCA_001685075.1 Bramus lutescens | reverse complement strand
AGCTCTCCTTGTCAGCTACGTTCAGAGAGTCTGGATTGATCACATACTCCATCATATTTCTTAATTATACATTACATTTTAAATGAGCTGCACAAACAAAATACCTTAATCAAGAGTAGATAGATATAACAAAACTGATCTTAAATTTGTATCAACAAACCAATATTCATACAAATACATAGATCATCGCTAGCTAGCAATATACTTAAGATATTGGTCAAAGAGTATTGTGAATAATATAGTTTCTGAGTGGGTATTTGGGTCTGAGTGGCTGGGAAATGTGTAAGGAGTCTCCAACTACAGTGAGCCCATCATACAGATAAGGAAATGTTCAAAATAATCTGAGGCTTACAATGCAACAATTGACAATGCTTATTAAGAAGCTAAAACATCCCAAGATCCAGTGAAGAAAATAATACACTTAATCAAGCATGAAGAGATTTGGTTGATATTTATTTCTTAGTACACACAAACATGAACTGAATAACTCTGTTATTCAAGTGGACAACAATTACCCTAACAATCTCTTTGTATTTACCATATTATTTCTTTAGATCTATTTTATTTTCAATTATGTGAGTGCTCGTGTTTCTACATGTGAGTATATTCACATGAGTGCAAATGCTTATAGGAGCCAGGGAGTGTCAGATCACCTGGAGCGGGAGTTATAGACAACTGTGAACTATCTGAAATGGGTGATGATAACTGAACTAGGGTCTTTTGAAAGAGCAGTATGCACACTCAATTACTGACCCAAGTTTTCTACTCCAGTTCCCATTTTCCATATCTCAAATTTCAAAACAGATGAATGGGAAAGCATAGTACTTTTGCTAAAATGATAAGCACAATATATTTACTGTATATTATTGGGACTTTAAAAAGAACTAAATACATCGATTCCAAAATAATATGAATTTTTGCCATTGTTGACTTTCTCCACTCAGTATGGTATCTAAATAAAATCCTAGTTATGCTGCAGAACAATTTTTAGTAGGAAACTAAAANATATATATATATATATCCATGATCTTACTACACACATGATGTGTTTTTGGACCTTCATAAAACCTAAACTGACTTAATCATTACAGCTGATTTTACTATCATCTGGGACAAATAATTTAGTATATTCTAAGATAAAATGTGTTATGTTGGAGGAAATAAGTTGCTTGTTAGTTCCTGGCTGCCTGGCCAGATTAGACCTGAAATATCACACAGAAACTGTATTAATTAAAACACTGCTTGGCCCATTAGCTCTAGCTTCTTATTTGCTAGCTCTTATATTAATTTAACTCATTTCTATTAATCTGAATATTGCCATGTGGTAGTGGCTCACCGGGAAAGATTTGGCATGTCTGACTCTGGCAGCTCCATGGCATCACTCTCCCTACCTTCCTTCTCCCAGCATTCCATCCAGTTTTCCCTGTTTAAGTTCTGCTCTATCACCAGGCCAAGGCAGTTTCTTTATTCACTAACCAACAATCAACACACAGACAGAAGGACCTCCCACACCATTTCCCCTTTTCTGTTTAAATAAAAGGAAGGCTTTAACATAGAAAAGTTAAATATAACAAAACAGAAATCAAGAAAGAATTACAGTTATTATATATATATGTACTTTATCTTTTGTCATAACTAAGGAAAACTATAACTATAAATTCTTCAACTCCATCAAAGACTCCAGAAGGATTTAATATTGCTTAAGTAAACAGGAAGTGCATTACAAGCAACTTCCAAATTTCTAGAATTGACAGAGAAATCTCACTACCTGGACAGTCACCCAAGGTCTTCTGTAACATTGGAGCATCCATCTTCAGCCTACAGGCCCTTAGTATTCAGCATACTTTTCCATAAAGCAGGAAAATTTAAGACAGTTAGTTATGCCTATATTGGCAGTTTGTCAGTCATTTTATTCTGTATCCTGTAGACTCTTTTATGAAGCAGGAACCTCAAAGGACTATCTCACCTTTAGCCAAGTTCATCAGTCATTCCTCTGTGGGTCCTTCATGTCCAGTTAAACAGTTCCGGCAGGTAGAGATTCTTGCCCAAATGGCTAACCTACTCCATAAGGAGCCTTTTTGATGCCCATCTTCCTCTTGAAGTCGCTTGTGCTGCCAGGAGCATGTATATCATTACCATAAAAAGTCCTAAGTTATTAAAACATTTTAAATGCCATATTCTGAAGGTCACTGAAAGATTTGAAGAATACCTATCTAACTAAAGTCTATCTCTATACCTCCAGAAAATCTAAGTAATTTGACTACAAACTTGACTATTATAGATGAGTATCTATTAACTTATATTTCTTAATTATACATTACATTTATAAATGAGCTATACAAGCACAAAACCTTAACCAAGATCAGAAATATATATATATAGATATAACAAAATTGACCTTAAATTTGTATCAATAAACCAAAATCCATACCAAGGCAAATTATTCATATCTATATCATATCCCCCTTAAAATATAAAGAAACATTTAAGAACAATATGTGGGAATATGGGCATATTCCTATTCAAACTTATTCCTGCTGTTTATTGGGCAAATTATTTTCTTTGTGGGGGTATTTACAGCAACTTTTCAGGGAGTTTTTTTTTTCCATCAAACCATATTCATCTGGAAGCAGTCCAGACTTACGAATAATAAAAGGGTTATTTATTTAAGGGAAAACTTACAGATCACTGTCCTAGATAACAGTCCTCTGTATGAATAAGAACATATTCTAGCAGCTGGAAGTGGGAGCCAGAAGCAAGAGAGGAAACACATACTTTACAGCTGCTTTTATAGTATAAGAGACCACGCCCAAGTGGGCTGATATCTTAAAGGTTATTGGCTGAAGGAGCAGAATGTATTCCGACATCAGTATTACATGTTTTATTTTTAAATTTGTAATCTACTAATTTAGACCTTTAAAATGAGGAACATTTTTAAATTAATTTAAATCTGATTATAAGTATCCTGCACTATACAGCTAGTAGGACAGTAGAAAATGCAGTCGAGGGTTCAAAAAACACATGTACATTCTGTTTGATTTTGTTGAAAAATTTGTACTGCATATTATTGAATTTTTATTACAACATGAGTGCATGACAAAGCTAATTTGCTTAAGACATGCATATCTCTGGAACAGAGTTTCATGATTTGTGCCAGCCTTCTCAGCAACCTTGGATACTATAATCCTACTTATGACAATAGACAATGTAGTCCCAAACATGTAAAAAATATAGTTTAAAACAAAAGAGGTCTTCTTAATCTATTGTCTGTCTATCCATCCATCCATCCATCCATCCATCCATCCATCCATCCATCCATCCATCCATCCATCCATCCATCTATCCATTTAACTACCCACTCACACATCCACCCATCTATCCATTAATCTATTGACTTTTCTATCATCTTTCTATCTATTATCTATATACCCATCTCACAATAATTGGTAGAGTGAATAAAGGTTTAATGTTTTGAGCCACCAGATTTTGGGATGACACATATTATTGTGGTAATAAAAATGAATCATAGAAAAAAATGACTAGTGACAACAGTCATTAATCGCATTTATCGATTGGAACATCTTAGTTACAATATTTTATTTTGGGAGCATTGGAATCAAATCTTTCTTTTATGTTTTGTTTCTTCAAAGCTATGAGAACCTGTGCATATAGATTATGCTAAATTCTTGAAACTATGGAAAAGGATGTTCATTTGACCATCACACTAAACTGCATCTTACATTTACTCCTCTTTCTGCCATAGCTGCAATTATTTCGCCAACTGCTAATGTTTGTCTTATGTTTCACTTAGATCAAATCTAAGAGAAATATGGATAGAGTCATTTCATTTGTTTTTTGATACCACACAAGTGAAAAAAATGTCATTGAACTTACACACAAAAGTTATGTTCAGGATCTAGAAGATGGCTCACCTGGTAGGAGCTCTTGCTATGTAATCATGGGAACCTGAGTTAAAATCCCAAGCCCTGATGTAAAAATCTTAGCATGGCTGAGTATGTCTATAAACACTGTGGAGGGCAGAGATAGAATGATGACTGAGGCTTGCTTACTGTCCACAAATCTATATTCAGTGAGAGATCTGTCTCAAAGAAATGAGGTGGAAACTGAATGAGCCAGACATGCAGAAGCTCTTCTGACCTATTCATGTGTGCAAACACACATACACCTGCACACATGGGCACAAACACCACATACTCATTCACATATATTATTAATCAGTTAATTTAAAAATAGGTTCACAAAAGGTGTTATCAATAATGTAAAGTCTATGCAGACATGTAAAACTGTAGCATTGATGTGCATAAACAAACAGTTTACAAGCGTTCACTAGACCAGTAGAAGCAGAAAAGGTGAATATTTAAACATGTGTACTAATATTTTACAAAGAATGAAATGGAAACCTGAGTTCACTTGAAATACCTAAATGCCACACAATGGGTTGAACATAAAACATGAGATAAGAGTTTTATTATTGCAAAGTGTTGTTGAAAGAAAAAGAATCTTATATGGACCTGAATTTTCATTTTTACTTGTTTGGTTGTGAGAGGTCTTGGACAGTTTTCTGCATCCTGGCCTTGAATTTCAGATCTTCCTGGCTAAGCTTCCTGAGTGTTGAGATCACAACTTTACACCACGACAAAAAAAAAAAAAAAGTAAAGACACAGATTTTGGTTCTTAAGTCTTTTTTGTGTGTGTGAATTTGGGGTCACTCAGTAGAAGTCATTAGTTAATTATATGTAAGGCATTCTGTTAGTCAGTGACAAATAAAAGAAGGTCTCAGAAAATTTGAGTGTAATGGAAGAGAAAGACTTAAAAAGACAAAAATGAAATGATAAACACTAAGACAGTGTTGGATCGTTGGATCGAAAGGGAATAAATGAGTGTTGCTTTAAGCAGAACAATAAGCCCAACTCAGTTTTCAGTGAGGTAATTTTTAGAGGACAAATGAAAGGAGGCCAAGTGAAAGGGACACAGGCAGTCCCCTGGACAGAGGGAAGCATTGGGCAGCAAATTCTGCTGGAGAATGTGCGTGTGCAACTCCACTTGTTGCACTTGCCTTACTAAATCATGAAACGGGAGTCACTAGGGGCGAAAGCATGGGAAGCCAGAGTCAAGCACTGGATTTGGACACTGGAGAGCCATTAAAGACTCTTGAGTGGGAGGATTATGTGCCTTGATATATGTTTCAGCTAGAATATTCTATTTGCATTGCGAGAGAGGAGGGAGAGCTACAACCTAGGGAGGAAATGTATAAATCTAACCTACGATAAGAGAGTGGAATAAAGGAAATGGAGAGGAGAGAAATTACTTATCGGTAAATATTTGTTTATGGTTTTCATTATAAAAAATTGCTTCCTTTAGTTTTCTCTATGTATAAAACTTAATGAAGTATGGTGACTAATGGAATATTTGTTTTTATATTTATTGTGTGCTTTGATCTACTCACATGGTATGTTTTTCATACACAATGGAATATTCACTTGTAGAGAAATAACAAAAATAGAGCATAGTTGCCTTTTCTTTATAGACAAAGAGTGCTGAAAGTAGTAACATCCACATAAACTTTTTCTAACAAGTGAGAGAGAATAATCCAGTATCACTGTGCATTGCAGCCCTTCTATTGATTATCAAAAGAGATAGTTGATTCAGCATTGTACTAAAATTCAGCCAGGCAATAAGATAGAATTCATTATCACAGCTTTTGCATTTTATAGACTGTTTGAGGACATGGAACAGCAAATGTTTCCAATCATGTAGCACTGACATCTCATGTTAGCCATAGTACTAGAAGACAACATGTGCATTTCAGATACAGAGCAACCAATGCCCTATGCTGAGAACCCAGCGAGGTCCCATGCATGTCTAGGCAACGCCTTGAAGATTTTTCTGCCAAAAAGAAATTGGGGAGTAAGCAATTACAGGGGCATGAAGAAATGAAGATAGACATAAAATGGTCCAATACTTACTTGTTTTTTATAAATTTGATGGCTTCAGAAAATACTTTACATGTTTTCCAATGTTTGATATTTATGCACCAATAGGAAAACTGGACAAGTCTTTTCAAGACTAAAATCACTGCTTCACATTAACACGAAGGAGGATAAGTCTTCTCTCTAGAAGTAAAATAAAGCATTGCGTAAAATGATATTCACTTGTTAGAATATAAAGTGTTTAAGGTGGAACCTCACCTTCTTCTTCCTAATATAGTTCTGCTTCTAGAACTTGGCATTGGTAATTTTTGCCATGAATGGTGGTCTACCATATTGCAGAGTAAATTAATGCTATTCACAGATTGATCCTAGGTCCTCAACCTGCACATTTTCCTACCACCTTAGTTTTTCTGTGAAAGAAGTATTGGTAGATCAAAGATAAGCCAGTTATAGCAACTAGAATAACTAGTGCCTCTTGGCTTTTCTGTATACCTCAGGTATCAAAAAGAAGAATGAAGGGTTATTACATGAGTTTCTTGGTGAGCCTCTGCGCCAAGACTCCGGAGTGTTCTTAAATGAGTCCAGTGCATTTGAAAGCTTGTTTTTTTCTACTGTTATTTTTCTCTCAACTACTATATTTATTTCTGTATTCAGTTACTATCATGCATACATTACATAATATCATTTTATTACTTATATGTATATGTGTATAGTTTGAGCAATACATAAGGATTAATAGTTTTCATAAATTATTTGGCAAATAGCACTATATGAATACAAACTAGCCAGTTTAAAGAGGGAGAAAGAGCTGCATATGCTCCGACAAAATCTTTTTGATTCAATTGATAGTTGCCACAAGGCAGAGAAGCCACAGCTCAATAAAAAACGTATGTGGGGATCCCATAATCTGCTAACACTCCTAGGCACTTTATGAGTTGGAAAACAGTTAAAAAGCATGTGGCTGTGATTTTTCTATTGGGGTGACTGCTTTGTATCTGCATAGAGTAACATTTAATTTGTTTTTCCTAGGGCATAAGAGGCTAATTAACCACATTGCACAAGCCATACAGTTTTATATGGTGCAAATACAGCAGATACTTCATAGAAGTAATTCATGAAATGCAATCTGGAATTCCCCTGGATTACTCTACATTTATACAACTTTTTCTTGCATGAAGTTTTTTCTATACAGAAAATTTATACTGACTCAAAATCATAATTGTATTAAATTAAGACTCTTAATCTGTTCATTTAACAATAGCTCAAGCAATGATTCCATAAAAGACATCAACTTAGCAAATAATAGTTCTCGGTATATCAATGTAAAAAGAATAAAGCACAATATAGTTTACAATTCTCTTGTGTTTTCCTAGACTACATTTTTAATCTATCAACATGTCAAAACTAAATATGGTTTTTAATTTTGCAAAGACATGAAGCTGCTGGTGGAAGGATATTTTGCACAATTCAAGGACAATATCACAAGGCTGCGGGTTTACTTAAATTATCTATAAGCTTTCTTAATTTAAAATTTGTAATTTAGCCAGGTTGTGGTGGCTCATGCCTTTTATCCCAGAAGTCGGAAGGCAGAGGCAGATAGATCTGTGTGAGTTCAAGACCAGCCTGGTCTGCAAGAGCTAGTTCCAAAACATGCTCCAATGCTACAGGGAAACCCTGTCTTGAAACCCCCCAAAAAACTTGTTATTTTTATATATATATACACACATATAATTTCTAATTCTCACATGTTCTCCATACTGATTCTTCTATCTGTGACCTCTTCTATAATTATTATTGATATGTTTATCTATATATGCATTATTATATGAAACCAAGTGAATCCATTTGATATTATTAGTATACATATGAGTTTAGGACTGGCCATTTGTGACTGGGTAACTTATCATGTAGTTCATCCCTGGAGAAAATTGATTCTCTCTCTCAGCAGCCATTGATAACATGCAGTTATGCATCTAGGCAAAGGAACCTGTGAAATTTCCACCATCCCCATCAGGGTGGCAGTGCTGTCTTTATGAAGGTCATGTTTAGGCAGCTGTATTGTTGCAGGTTTATGGGAGTAGCATCCCTGTCGTTTCTAGAACATACAATATAACAGCATGTAGTCAGGGCCTCTGAAAAAAAACTATTAGCCACTTAACCTTAGGTGTCAGTATTGTGTTGTAATTATATCAGCTGGGGTTAGGAATACCACAGCCATTCCTTTTCTCCATTTTGACCAATGTTTGGTCTCTACAATAGTCTCCATATGTTACAAAAAAGAGCTTCTTTGATGAAGAGTGAGAGATATTAGAGAGTTATTCTTCTCTGTAGACAGAAAGATATGTACTGAGAATATAGCTAGGTTATATACTGCTGTAGGAAAATAGAAGTTGTACATTGATTTGCTCAGTTTACAGCCTCTCTTGGCACGGACAATTGTCGAGCTAATTCTCTTCTATTGAGGGAGCCCTAACTGCAGTTACACAGCCTTTGGTTATGCCCAAAACATAGATGCCACTCTTGGACCATTAGGAATATCTTTCTGGTGAGAGACTTTGTGTTTATTTTCATTCCTTTAGCAATTAAATCACACTGATGAAACTAAATGAACACAAACCAAGTTAACTTCTAAAATATGAAAGTATCAGTTTGTTAACAATTGTGTTTCCTTTTGCTACTGACACCAATTCCCACACACTTGGGAATTGATAAAAAGACACATTTTCCCTTAGAGTTTGGCCCATTATCTATTTGATATATCTAATGTATCACTGCTTTTCCCTCTTTCTGGAAGCCCTGGGTAGAACTGTCCTCCTGTCTTCTTCAGCTTTGAAAGCCTGCCGCACTTGAAGGAACATTGCTCAGACTGCTACCATCAAGAATGTCAAGGAACTAGCTGTGTTATTTGCAATCTTAATTCCTTCTTGCCATGAAACCTGGCAATTAATATGATTCCAGGGACAACAGTTTTGGCGTCTATGTCTGCATAGTGCACCGATAACACTAAATCTGCTAGTGATCAGATTAAGTCAGGTGTAAATCAGTCGGGATATTTACTTAAATAATGTAACCAGGACCATGCTTCTCATGACGCTCAGACCCACTCTCTCCTTCTGCTCATCAAATAAATACAGCAGCTCCATCCTGTGTCGTTCACAGTTCCTTTGCAAAGAACACATCCATTCTCTTAAGGAACATAAATACCTTTAAATGCACTGGCTCTGGCTTTGATTGACTAGAGTGATATTTCTATATATTGAATTTAGTCACTGCTCCTAGAGGTGTGAACACTTGAGTCACGTGTCATCTTTGGCACTGTGACTACCGTGAGCCTCCACAGAAAGCTATTTTTGGTCTGACCCACATAAGCTGTGCAAACCTGAGGAGGGGACTGATGAGAACATCAGAGGAGGAGCGAGTGGATTCTCGATGACAAATGCAATGGCCAACACAATGAAAGCAGCCTCACCCTTCGCAGCCGTCTGCATTGTGCTTAAAACAGTCATGGAGAAACCACTCCAGGGGTCTGGATCACACAGAGACTGTCAGAAGTCTGACAGTCAAATCCCACCATCTTACACAATTGTGCCTGAGTTCTAAAAGCTACATGATCTTCCACATACTAACTTTACTAAACTCACTGTTGTTGCTAATCTCATGCTGCCAACCATCCACTGAAGTCTAGCTGCCTGTGATCCTGTCTTCACGCTGTCCACCGTATCATCCATTCCAGCTCCAATTCCAGCTCTTACAGAACCAGTTTCTACAAAAACAAATGATAGCACCAGACCTAAAAAGGAAAGGCTTGCTCCTAATAGTGCTTGAAAAGCAAGTACATGTGGATTAATTATATTTTCTTAAGGTTTCTATCTCTTACTTTACCTTATAGTCTTTTATACTTCTGCTTGTCTCCACTATGCATGTTGCATCTGCAAAAATATTTATATTTGCAATGGTTACTTTCAATGTGAAATTTGTTTTCCTTTTTTGAAGAATTTAGAAATCATAGAGACTTTAGAAATGTAAAGTACTCTGTGAGTTCCATAATATTTAAAGGTATGATTTGCAAAAAAATTATTAAGCCAATTCTGCTGACATAGAAACAGATAATAACACAGAGTTAATAATACATGTACTATGTGTGGTCTAAAACAATTGCTGAATATACATTACAAAAAGGTTTTTAAGTGAGATTATTTTAGAATATTTTTAATCTTGAAAAACACTTTAGTGTGAGACACCCAACTAATTTTGCTGCTAAAGATATAAAGCACTAATCCACAAAGACATATGAATTTTTCTTTTTTATTTAGGTTTGCTTCAACCTCACATATTTGAGATACTGCCTGCCCATTATCTGAAAAGCAATTGCTGTCTACTGAATAAAGTACAGTAATGTGTGGGGTTGTCTTTACCTTGTCCGTGTCATGCTTGTAAGATGTATTAGACATTAAGCTTGGAATATTTATCAAAACTAAGACAGATTTAAAACAGTATCAGTTTTAGATATTACTTTACTCATCCTGGTGAAAACTACGAAACAATTTGCCTTTGTGCAATCAATCAATTGGAAGGAAACTGATAATGCTGCCGTATATATTGCAGCAAATTTCACTTTAATGTTTTAGAAAGAGAATTATTTTATAGTATAAATTAATTAAAGGTTTCTCTCAATTTCAATGTGATTCAAGTAAATAATATTTCAGTCACAGCAAAGTCTGCAATCCAGAGGGTTTGAACCTGGCCATTACCTGCTCATGCAACAAACTATGTGGAAGGGTGAGACTCAAGCTTTGCAAACAGCTGGCCAGGATCCCACAGTGCTGTTTGGTGTCTCTTGTAAATCAAGGTCCACATTGTAAAGCAGAAATAACATGTAGTTTTAATTTAAAACAAATTTATCAGGGGCTTGACTGCTCTGGCTTTTCAAGTGTCCTTCTTTATTCTGGATTTGTTCCATTTCTGAGATGCCGAGCCATTCTCTTCCTTGGCAGCCATTTGTCTCCTGATTTCCTGCTAACCTCAGTGGATTCTTGAAATTGAGCCTATCGCTTCCCTGGTGTCCAACGCAGATGCTTCTCCTGCAAAGGAACGGACTTCAAATGGGGAAGCATTCTTTCTATTTCAATTGCTGAGGACTGTTGGGAGTTAAAAAGAGAAGGAGTTGGCAGAAATTTGTCTGCATTGTATACATCTTTTTCTCTCTTAGAGGCGTTCCAATAAATATGCTTTCTTTTTATTTCAATTTCCTGCTGTGATGTCCTGTTCATCATCTTTGTTCTTGGGATGAACTTTCCACTACCAACATGATATACAGAGATGTTCTGTGCAGATGGCTTAAATAAAGTCAAAAGGCATGCATATTTTACAGAGGACAATGAAAGAACAGATGTAAATACATTTAAAAGTAGCCAATGTTTTGACAGGCAATATTTAATTTAACAGAGTGAAATCAAAGGAGTGAATACCTGTTTAGTTAGAAGGACAAGAGTTAGTGAAAGTTCAACATGATTTTAAGTCATCAAAGAGTGAAGCTAGAAAACATGTATTCCCATAGCTATCATATAAAGGAATTAAAATAATCTATAATCATATTTTCATCCTGAAGAACATCTTATCCGAGATGAAACTGGTGATAACTTACAAAGACTGGAAACTACTTATTTATTTTTTGATATTTTAATGAGGTTCACAATATGCTTATAACACTGTCAGCTGTTCAAAGTGTCACATTGTTTAGAGCAAACACCAAGATCTTCTTAGCACAGAAACCACAGATTCTGATTATTTTTGTTTACTCTGAAGCAAATCTCACTTATTATCTCTCAGTTCTGGAGATCATGTCTGGGTTTGTTGCAGCTGGATTCTCAGAAGGACCACCCCCTCCTTTCTGCAAAAACATTGTCCAGTTTGCATTCCTATTCAAAGTTGAAGGCCAAAGACTTTAGGTTATTAGCCAATGACTGTCATGTGAAATTGAAAGACTATTGTCCAAAGACTCTAGAGCATGTCCCTTGCTCTCTACCATAGGACATTTGAAATAATACAATATTGTTATTCTTTACAACAGTAGATTTATAATCTGTTCTCAATTTTAAGAGCTAATATGATTACAAAAACAACTATCCCAAGATACGAAATAATCCCATTTTCTTAAAACTTAAAGTCAAGTGAATGAAGGTATTTTTTCTTCTTTTAATTAGCAAATGTTAGGTGTACGAAGCAAAATGTTTCATTATGTTATATCCATAAGAGCATAACATGTAACTAAAGATTTTAAATCTTCAAAATCAGAGGCAGGGTTTCTCTGTAGCTTTGGAGCCTGCCCTGGAACTAGCTCTTGTAGACCAGGCTGACTTCGAACTCACAGAGATCTGCCTGCCTCTGCCTCTTGTGTGTTGGGATTAAAGGCGTGTGCCACCATTGCCTGGCTTCAAAATCACTTTTAACATATATTATGAGATAATTTTGTAATTGGTATTTGTGGACAAATAACCTCATAAATATCTTCCACATTCTCAACCATATGCTTACCATCATTTTCATAGATCGTGTTTACTTCCAAGATAAAGTATTTAGGGAATGCAAATCAGGAAATTTTCAGGGGTGCTTATCACATCCCATATACAGGAAGCATAGAAATGCATGGTCAGGATAAGAGGTTGAGGCTAGAAAATTATAAAGATTTCCATTCCACAAGTGAAGAAAGTGAAAGAGACAAATGATACTCTTAATTGGTTT
This sequence comes from Bramus lutescens, assembly GCA_001685075.1. NCBI lineage: Eukaryota > Metazoa > Chordata > Mammalia > Rodentia > Cricetidae > Bramus > Bramus lutescens. Next base: position 209,391 of record LOEQ01000783.1, on the reverse strand, counting down.
TACTGTTGCTGTGATAAAATACTTTGATAAGGGTAACTAAGAGAGAACAGTTCTACTTTAACTCACAGCTAAAAATACAGATCATTATGGTGAATGAAAAAATAAGAAGAGTAAATGACTACTCCTAAAATATGGAGATGTTTACTATAGATATAAGGGAAGCAGGAAGTGGGGGAGAACTCAGGCTAAATATGGTCGGCCCCTATACCAGACCTTGAGAGGAGAGAAAGGAAGGGACAGCAAGAAAGGAGCCGAGGATCAAAAGAGGGGCCCTAGGGCAAAGAGACTGGTGTAATCAAAATGGGTAAAAATATGGGGAGCAGGATAGAGAACTGAAGCAGAAGCCCAGCCCCTTTAAGGAAGAGGTTCAAGGTGTTGAGAGGAGCCACAGGCACTGAGTAAGACTTATCCCAGATTTCTTCAAGACATAGCACAAGGCAGAGAGTCATGTCAGCAGGAGCTTGAAGTGCTGGAGATAGTCAGATCTCACTGACCATCAAGAGTCAGAGGATGGG